>JAQIXG010001052.1:0-24849 GCA_034700105.1 Oconnorella tubifera | reverse complement strand
CAGATAAGGTTGTCAGGAATAATATGTAATATTTTTTAATCAGATGTTATATTCCCCTCCCCCAAAAAAAATTTCAAAAAAATTCCCCCCCCCAATTAAAAAATGTCATCAGAAATAATGTTTATTTTTTGCAAAATGTTTGATTTTTTTTACCCTTCCCCCCCCTCCGCTTCATTCTCACTCAGAAAACCGCTGGGAGCTCCTGCATCGGCTATAAAATTGTCGCCCTGTTAAATGTTTGGCTTGTTAAAATAATTGGCTTCTGAGAATTGCTGAGCATAAGTGTCTATATCAAATTACACAATAAGGCTACTAGATAACAAAAGCGTTTAATTTAATCAGTCTTTCAATGTTGTGACACTGTGTCAACAGAGAGAACTGCAGCTAAATATTGCATTAATATTACAAACATTCATTATGTCAGTGATAATAAACAACTTCTGTAACACATCTAAAAAAATATTTTCAACTATCCGGATCGTATCCGAAACCGGCAATTTCAAATTTCCAAAATCCGGTATCCGGAATCGGCAGAAAAATGCGAATCGGTTATGCACTAGCTATATGCCATAATGAAGGCTATAAGCTATATGATCCTAATGAATAAAATGACTCACAATATCTTGTAAAGAAACTTATGTAGCGTGAAGCAAAAGGACAGATGTAAAAAAAGATAAACGATCAGGACATTACTATTTATGACTTTCAAGTATTTAAATATCAAGTTAACTTGTAACTTTGTGATCTGAATAATAAATTACGATTATAGAAGAATATATGTTATAAAAATATATTGATTAATAGAATTTAAAATCATTATAATGATCAAAAGTACAAAAAAATAAATATTGTTTATAAAAATTTCTTTGAACACAATTAATAAAATTAATTAAATTATGCACCTGAAATATATATCTTTTCTATGTGACTTTAATGTAATAATATTACAGACTGTAATGTGCTTCAACTAAGTTATAAGTTTATAATATTTCATAAACATCCGGTTTAAAAATATACTAATGAAAGTATATACAAAACTCTCCAAATATTTATAACTAAATTTAATTTACTTCATTCATTAATCATTTACATATATCAGATACTTTCAAATTACCATTAAAAGAGTCAACAACTTATATCAGTAGGCTATTCGTTTGTATAAGTGCACATTCAAGGTACATGCAGATACTTTTAAACTTTATAATTATAAATAGATACCAATAACAGTCTTTGTTTCTATCAGTACAAACCTGTATGAATCCTCTGATGCTGCTGCACATGAGACAATTGTTTGAAGGTCTTCTCGCAGAAGTGGCACGGATACTTGCGGACGTTAGAATGAACGAGGGAGTGCTGGGCGAGCTGTTGGGACGAGGGGAAGGACTTGAGACACTTAGCGCATTTGTGCCCTTTCTCCTCTGCTCGATGAATTTCTTTCGCGTGACGTTGCATGTCTGATTTGTTTTCGAACTCCTGGAGAGAAAAATAGTAATTTTACGCACATCTTGGTCGTGTTTCTAACAATTAATAAATCTAATATTATGGAGAGATTTTATTACAATAGTAGTCTAAAATTGTGTTGAAATTTGAAAGGGCAAAAGTTGAATACTTGAAGAACATTTCGCGAATATGATTGTACTTGAAATTAAAAGATCCTTTTCGCCTGCGGTTAGCAATATTTTGTAGACTTGCTATACCTTTAAGCAGGGTACTTAGTTCATACTTTTCGACTGAATATCAAAATCTTTCATAAGTTTCATAGGATATGTACCACCTGCATAAAATTTCAAAATTAATATCTAAAATTATAAATACGGTAGTTCCCATTATATATAGGTCCCGCGTGCAATATTGTGCTTAAAATATTTCAATTTAAATATTAAAAATAGTAATTCTTATTTAGCGATCTTTCTAATTAAGAAAACCACCAAATACCATCCAGTTCAAAATATACTTTTTATTTATATGATTAAACTAATGACATTTTTGTATGATCCTCTCAGAATCGCAAGACATTGGCTTCATATGCCAACGGTTCATATCTTAAAAATGCTTAAAGCCTATTTGTATCAGTCGAGTTTCAATCATCAGTTTCCCTCGAGATTATAATTTTGAATTCATTATTATACACACGAGAGGATTCTATACATCTGCATGACATTTTGGAACGCCCTGGTTTTAATTCGCTTCTTTCACGCATCGCATCAGATATTCCAGAAAAAGTTGACGCCAATTTTTAATTGCCGGTGAATCACCAACAACTATAGCTTTTTTGATGTTGATTCTCACAAAAAATACATGTCAGCTTACATTTTTCCTATCTAATGAAATAATCATTTTTAAAATTCATTAAGGTATATGAGCGTTTTGTAGTAATAGTTTACAAGAGTTCAAAAGAATTGGATTAAATAACGCAATTGCCTGTAAATAACCACAAAAAATATTAATGTTTACAAACAAAGTCTAATATTTTCCCTACAATTATAATAATTGAACGTTAGTGCTCCTATTATAAAAGTCGAAAGTGATAAACCTAGTTTTATGTCATAACGATAAAACTCTTCATCAAATAGTTCTTAACGTAAAGAAATAGCATTTCTGAAAATTTAAAATTAATTTCTACTCGTCTGACTGTTTTTCAATCCAGGTTGATAGCTGAATTATTATTAGAAAGCGGATCAAAATTTTGATCGAGTTTTGAGACAACGACCACCGAGACGAACTGCGGCAGCTACGCGGAGAAACAACTGTTGTTTTTCAGCATCTTCCACAGCTTGCTGCACCTTTAGCTGTTTTTGCTGTTTAGTCATTTGAACGAATGAAATGTGAAATTATAATGAAGAGAAAAAAAATCAGCTAAATTGTTTACAGTTTATGGGTTTTTAAAAAAACTGACAGCCTAGCATCATTACCAAACTAGACCACATAAGCTGCAAAAAGCATGTCCAAAGTATCACATATCATAAAAACTATAGGCCTTACATACTACAATAGTATTAAGTAAGAACTATCCAGTATATACCGTGTATATGAAATGTAAAATATGCATGTGGAGTGCAAATTTTGACCTTGAAGTGTAGAACAAAGGATCACCACATTATTTAAAAAGTTAGCTTTTCTTCTGAGTACCATTGGGAATTAATACCAGCTTTCAAATTAAAGAGATACAGTTGAGCAGTGCATTTAAGTTGCATGTTTTCAATTTATAATCAACTTAAAACCGAGCAATGTCTGACGCTTTGTGATCTGACGTTAGTGAAGACTTGCAAGATAGAGGGAAAAATACATTTCAATACCCAATAATTTTTCTTCATCCTTAATAATTTAAGTTGACAGAATTTTGACTGGTATACACATTATAGGCTTAATGCTAAGAAGTTATTAATTTCTTTAAATCTACTTTTAAAAACATCTTTCTCTCCTTTTCTCGCTCATTTAATGATATTTCTTCACTAAAGGCTTCACTCCTTTCTTTCTTAAAAGGCAAAGCAGCAATAACTAACTTGTTTAATAGACCCTTTTAAGATCTAACATTAATTATGACTATACGATTTATTAACGAGACAAGATGCCACAAGATGTATATCGATACCACGTGTTACTAGGATGATAAAGAGATGAAGAAAATGAGAAAAAGATATATGTTTATTACAGGTTACTGGGATAATGTAAAGCTGAAAAATTAAAAAAAGCTAAATGTATAAGATTATAGGATGTTCTATTGTATGTATTAATTGCAAACTATCCATACCGTAACAAAGCAAAAGATCTACATCAAAATACAAAACTATGATCCGATAGATCCGCCCTTTATCTTCTACGACACGCCCCGTTTTTGTGCTGAGTGCATCGCGTATACTCATTTGTCCACGACATCATTTTAATTGATTCATATTTACTAGGCTTCACTAACAACTATAAGCGTGTAAGGGAAGCCTAATTGTTGATAGAATTAAATCGACTGAAATCCATTTGAAATTAACTCTCAGATCTTTAAACCAGTGGCTGTCATCGAGTGCAGCGAAACTTTTCGAATAAATAAATTGTGTGACGTCATGTGACGTTTCAGTATGACGTTGTGACGTCATTATATCTGAATTAAGGATAGTTTTGGATATATACTTTTTGATACGTTTATTACTAATGCAATATGAACCGAGTTGGAATCTTCATGAAAATATTATTCTTGATCTTCTCGCATCTCCAGTGTATGGCATATAGTATATGCCATACACTATTCTGTATTACTATACGCCATAAAGTAATACGGAATAGTGAATGGCATCCAGTAGCATGGCATGCATTAATGCAGAATAGTGAAAAATGAAGTCAACTCAAAACTTATATCAATGCGAATTAGAGTAATGCTGAATAGTCCAGTGTCCAGCAGTTTAGGATAAGGGATTATGACTTGGATTTGAGTTCAAAAAGTTGCAATGCTTTGATATTGGTTCATTCGTTCAGAAAGATGCATAACATCATGTCATTCTCAGAATTGCTAAGAATGACAGGAAAAATGATAGAGATTTTTTTAAATTACAATTTTGCATCCCTCCTCTCTCTCCTGAAATCATAGATTTATTCTCGGTAGAATTACTTATAGTCTTACGAGCATACATACTAGATATAATTCTTCAATAATAATTAGTATTACAAATAGTTTTAAAATCTGTGTATTTAAAGCATATTTTTATAAGATTGATATAAATAGCATGAATACACAATATGAACAGCTGCCGGCAATAATTATAGGCTTATTTATAAACTGCATGTTATTGCTGATATGAAAACGTTTGGACCTGGATAAATCCTGGCTAGAATAATTATATAAATCTTACCAGAAATAGACAGTTTATAGTATTATAATACCAATGAATTTTAATGAAATATATAGCAATTAATACACCAGATGGGTTTAAGAAAATCTATCTAGGCATATTTAATGATTGCTATTCTATCAGATTGTAATCGTACGATTATATAGATCATGACTGTCATTTAGGGAGATTTTATACCTCCTATTTTTGTTATGTTTTTCTTTTATTTTGTTATTTAGATAAAAATTATTGCTTGATTAATTCAATGCAAGAAAATAAATAAATCAAAGAATTACTATTTAACCTGTTCACACATTCGACAATGATACGACTTTATTGTCCTGTTCATTTTTGCCGGATGCGATCCCATCAGATCACCACCTAACCCTCCATTCCCCATCCTTCCCACATCGCTGCTCGACACAATGGACGTCCCGTGGTACATCCCCGACCCCCCGTCCATCATCCTAGAGGGACCGAGACCCGACCCGCAGTCCATCCTCGAGCCTAAGTCACCGGTCTCCGGGTCTCGCATCGCCCCCACAGTGGTCGAGCCAAAGCGACCATGTTGGACGGTGTGAGAGGAGTAGCGTCGATCGAGGAAGTTGGGGGAGAGGGATGGCATGGAGGAGAGGTCATGGCTGCCGTTACCGGTGGAGTGGGAGGGTCTGGAGTGGGCTTGGGGGTGGTTGGTTACAGGCCCTGAGATAGAATGAAAATAAAGTTGTGTGTTTGTATTTCCGGTAAAAAGGTTAAATACAACTGTGTTTTTCAGGTTAAAAATTAATTATGAAGAAGAAAATTAACGCATTAAAATATATTCATTTAATGAATTCTGTCATTTCATTCCTTTTTTCTGTTTATTTTTCAGGATCAAAAACGGTGCGGAATAACATACTGAATATATGATTATATGCATAATTGTTTATATAGTATGACACAATATAGAATAATACTCTCATGATTAAGTTTCAGTCAGTATCTAGGAATATCTTGATAGAAATAAATGCACTTATAATCCCTCTTAAGATATTAAAAGTTGAGAAAAAATTATCTAATCTAAAACTTATATCTAAGATATCCATATCAAATATGTACAGTATATATCAAGGTCACTATTATTGGCATAGGCATCAAATTTTAAATTAAATTAAGACATGCTATAATCCCCTCCTCCCTTATATAAGTAATTAACCCACAATAATTTTGGAAAAATTGCAATTAGATATATGTTAGTGCATTTGACTTAAGCAACACAAAGTGTAATTTCTTTTCATTTTAATGTTCTGTACCAAATAAAAATTTAGAGTAAATCTGAAATGCCCATAGATCTTGAAAAATAAAACTTTTGCTTGAAAAATGAATAAATTTTAACTTTCGCTATTAGCAGATACTTACAATGTAAATTTTCTCTTCCCGTTGGTTCTATTGAGGGACTCTTGTGCAAATCAAGAACTGCAATAACATAGCAAAAATAATCATTATAAAACTGATAGAAAATTGATATAATTCAAGTTTAAAAAAGACTTCAAGACTTAGAAAAACTGGGAGGGGTGGTCAATTAGTTATGTCAACTGATTCATTCGTAATACCTCTTTTAGTGAATTTTTTCATCAAATGCACTAAAATATGTATATAAAATTGTTAATTTTTAATCCCTGCTCCCCCCTCCCTACATTCTTAATAATTGCTATCATACGGAATCGAAAGCTTGACTTCAACTTAACAGTCGAAAGACGATGCCGAATGCAATAATTATGCAATAACGAGACGTGAAGGCAATAATTTAACAATATTAGTACGGTAATATTAATATATTATTAATATCAATAATATTAATGCATATGCCAATAGTATGTCAATATTAACATTTGTTATATATGAATGAGTACTGTAAGAGAAACAATATTTACTAAAAAAAACTAGATTCGACTCCTAGTAAAACTTCCCGAATGACTCTAATTCGATTATAAGAATACCACTAATAATAAACACCAAACTCAAACATAAAAATCTACCTATAACCATTTCACGACGCGTATAAATCAGAATTATTTAGAATTACGTTTGCTATCATAACAAGTGTTCGTTGAAGTATAAACTTCATAAAAAATAGTCATAAATCGTATTGATAACGCGATACTAAAATTGAATTCATTCATAGTACATGTATTTAAATCGACGCCTAATAATTATCAATTGGTTAAAAGCGCTTCTATATGCCTATAGATTATACTATTCGTAAATTTGACATATTATTTTTTATACAATCCAGTATATACCAGACTGCAATATAGGAGACTTTACTAGAAAGATGTCTCTCTATTTTCATCGAATACTATACAAAAACTGAAAACATCTTTTTAATTATTCAGAAACTAAATTAAATGAACAACAGACCACAGTGGCTTCCCAGCCTTTGAGCAAAAAAAGTCTTCCACGTCTCACGGAATGACGTCACAGCGTTGTCCAAAATCCGGTTAAAAATCTCATCTTTCTGTGTCAGCTCTATCGTCATGATTTTCTCTTAATTTTACTCAGATAGAATTTTCTCGTCAGTTTTTCTTTCGATGTTTACGCAAAAGAACTCTTTTCTTGGCCTATGATGTGCAATTAGGCTCGTCTAATATTGAAACCATCTTAAAAGTATTTTTATAGGAAAATTACATTAATTAGAATCCAAAGCCTATATGAATTAAATGTCACGAAAACAGTTTCATAATATTTTTATGTATACGTTATAACTTATCGTTACGTTAAGCTACGGTGTTATTATATTCGATATTTATTTTTAAGTGATACTGGTGGTTATACGGGTTAATAAAATTACGTCCCTGAGACATAGAATCTAAATTAATTAAGCTTAATTGCTATTCACATCTAATTTACTAACAACTATTAATAACTAAAAAGACTACAAAAACATTCGCTTCGTCTCAATTCGGCCCAAACAAATCGGCCCCGACTGTTAGTTTTTAGGGTTAGGGTTCGAGTTAGATGAGGTTTAGGATTGAAGTTAGGATTAGAATTAGATTTCTGTTTAAGTTTAGGGCTGATTTGAGTTATGATTACTAATTGAATTGACGGGGCCGATTTGTCGGGTTAATGTATTGTAAATCGATTTGTCGGGATAGCCTTCTATAAGTCAATTTTATATTTCATATACCCTTAATATGTTTTATATAATGATATACAAGGATAAATATCGTTTTACTCAACGATAACTAAAATGTGCCTATTTGACCCTCTTATTGATAATTCTTTATTATAAAATCATACTAATTCTTTGAGTTGAATTCACAACTTATAATTAGCTTAAAAAATTTGTTTGACTATACATCTAAAAACTATCATAATTGTCGCGAACTAATTTCAAACGAATAAAATTTCAAACGAAGAACAGTTCTAAGATCGATGAACACGATTCATTTGCACGTCTGTCACTCGGTTCAACTCATTGACGACTGCGACGCTTTTTTAAGCAGCTGATCGCTCGCCTCGAGTCCCTAGCCCAGCGCCGCAGGACGCGGGGAGGCTCGGGGGGTATGCATGCTGTGAAAGAAGGGGAGATGCCGGGGAGATCAAGCCTGCAGTCACTCGGCCGTCAATAACGTCAGCAAAAGCAATCATGATCATATATAGTTTCGTACAGTGGAGAAATGATGTATAAATTTAATGTGGCGAGTGAGTTCGAGAAATTTCGACGTTTTTGAAGATATTGTTCGAATGAATTACTATATATAAAGTTGTCAATTTTTATGTAGTTTTTAAATTAGTAATCGTAGTATATCAGAAAGAGGTCATAATATAAAATCAACACTGAAACTGGATATTTGTAAATAAGTATATAAAAAATTAAAGTATACTAACCATTTTAGTGAAACAATTTTTTGTTAACATCAACAATTGTTTTTGTAATAATTAAATGAACTAAAAAATTGGTTGATCAAATCTCCAAGTCAAAAATGCTGCATTAATTTGAAATTGATTTAAACTAAATTATTTAAATCTGTTGGATAACAAAAATTGTATATTATCGATATATCATTTAAACAAATTAAAAACGACCAACGTGAATTAGATATTAAATGAAAACATTTGAGGGTGAATTGCCTCTTCCCACAGAAATTTCATTACAAGCGATCCATCTCTTGTAAACCCAAATTTTCATTCTACATCATCTGAGGCAAAAAAACACCATCACGACACCTCGCGCCACATCGATTTTTTATATTTAGCTTTCTTTCTCTCTCTCTCTCTCTCTCTCTCTCTCTCTCTCTCTCTCCACTCTCTTCTTTTTCATTTTTTTTATTTCGTTCAACTCGGTCGCAAAGTCGGAGACGTTTGCGGCGTTATAACTAAAAATAATATCGACAAATGAAAAAGCTTTTCGTTTTTTTTAATCATCAGAAAAACTAAGATAAGAAAGAAAGAGAAAGAGAGAGAGAGAGACAGAGACAGAGAGAGACAGACAGACAGGCAAAGAGAGAGAGAAAGAGAGAGAGAGACCAATAGACTACGAAAAAATCATGCAATTTTTTCTCGCAGATACTCTGGATGATTTCAAAATTGGATTATCTTCAAAAATGAATCCAAAAATTGAAGCACTTGAACGAAAGCGCTTAAAAAAATTCTATCAACAGAAAAAATAGGAAATGAGAAATGACTGGGTGAAAGAACAGAGAGAAAAATAAATTGCAAGAACAAATAGACTACAGCATCATCAATCAAGTAAGAGGTTGAAAGGCAGCAAGTTCAAAATCATTTATCAGCATGGAAATAGAAAATGTATAAGTCTCGAATTTGACAAAAAACAAGAGAAAATATCGCATGATTTTTTTGTTTCAATTTGCATTTAAACTCACGCCTATATCTTCTATAATTTAAATGCAGGACACAATAGCTAATACTTATATATAGTATGAAATAATTGCTAGCAATAAAACGTTATTTTGCAAGTGAAATTTTTGTTAATATCAGTAACTGCTTTAAAATGAGTTAAAGTTTCTTGGTGCTTAATATGACTTCAACAAACAGAAGTAATTTAGTGATAAATTACTTTAAGTTTAAAATATCTACTGGTTGCGCAGAAACTAAGTAATCCAAAACTTAACTCTTCAACATGAGCATTAAACTTCGTCTTTAAATTTTGCAAAATTGAATTAATCTTTGAAAATTATAACAATTTCAGTGATGCTGCAGTTTGCATGTAGTATTAATTAACATATTATTTATTGCTTTTTCAAGCAATTTAAGTTTCAAGTAATTAAAGTTTAATTTCTTGAACAAAAAAAATGTAGAAAACGAAACACTTCTGAAAATGTAATCACAAACAAAAGTTTATACAGAGAATTATTACAAAATCTAAACCACAATAGAAATTGCAGTATTAAAAACACTTCTCCTACCCGGATATGGAAAAAGATTTGGTTTATCTTCATCATCTGAAAACTCATTGTTTTGATCTCTCGTTGTCCCTCCTCCTGTACCTCTGTCTATGATGCTACTTGTATTGCTGGTTATGCTGTTGCTTATATTATTACTATTGTTATTTGTTGCGTTGTTGTTGTTAACCGGATGTTGCTGTTGTTGCTCGAATTCACTTCCGGTCGGATCGTTGGATAAATATTTCTCCATATGGGTCATCACATCTGTGGGGCCGCCATCTGTCGAGCCCTGAAAAATAAAAAATAAACTAGACCTACTGAAAGATAATCAGTATTGTAAAATTGAAAATACAATTGAAAGCGAAAAAAATATTTTAAAAAGATATTAAAAGCTTATAGACTGGTGAATCCGTGATAGGTGATGCATGGGGGGGGGTAATATGCAGTGAATAAGGATTATACTATATGATCGTGTTATATTATTGTTATTTATTAAATATACAGATTTTCTTTATTAGAAAAGTTGCGAAAGAAGTGACAGAGTAATCTCAATTATGTACAAAACTTCTGTTACACTCACCAGATGTCAACAGTAATGATTGTTTTTTACAGTTTGTCAGTAATGATAACAACTATTTTGCAAAGCCAAAAATTTAGTTTCGTTTTATAAAAATAATTAGTATTACGATTATATAAATTAAAGATTTGAATATATATATGTAAATTTGAGATACATTCGTTAATCCTTACAAATTACAGAGATCTTCACTAATAAAACAGAATTCACGTGATAGAATAAATGTAGTATGGATGAACTCATGGATATTTTACTAATTTAATGTAGAATTTATATAGAAATTCAGCATTTTGTAAATGAAATATATACGAGTGCCATAGTAAAATTGAACAACATGATTTATGGGACTATGAAACTGAGACAATGATTGCACTTTCTTCCCTGCATACATCCCTCTATTGACCATATTCAGGGCTAGTCTTTTATTCTACATTTGTTCATTTTACAATGTTGTCTTGTCATTTTTCCTAATGATATCTTCAAATATCATCTTTTAGACAATTTTCATCTAACCTTTATAGTCTTGCCAACTTATATTTATCTCTAACTCAAGGTTTTTACTGCTAAATTCATTTTTAAAACAAATTACTACATTTTTGAATCAAAAATAAGCAGTGAAAGATTTTTCGATTTTAGTGGAAAACACTAATTTCGAATAGTCAAACATGATATCATTTTTAGAGTTTTCTCTTTAGTAATTTAGCACAACACTCTTTATATATTTTTTCACCAATCCTTACTTATTTATAAGCTAAAAAGTGAGCTTCAATGCAGGCAGAAAATGAGCAACTAGATACGAGACAATGAGAGCATATTATAGCCAGAAGCCGTACAAAGCAAGATCAAAACATTATGAACCATTACATATGCACGAAGCGACCGCAATATGTAACAGCATACAGCTGCATTACATGGACCAGTCCATGTTTGAGAAGAAAGGGGAGCCAGCTTATGTATTGATAAAAAAACATGCTAAATGCAGCGTTGATAAACGAGGAAGGATTGAGTCAGAGAATAAAAACTATAAACAACTATTATTATTATTTTACAACCTGGACGTTAAAAAACAATCTAAAATGAGTTGATTTAATACTAGTAGGCGAATTGTTGACTTGAGAGTAAATTACAATAAATAAAAATATAACCTAATTATGCTTTTCAGTGAATAAAATGAAAGCTATAAATATATACATAAAAGCTATAGTTATATAAGCCTGTGTAATTTTTATTTTCTATGGCATAATATTGTGACAGTAGGCTGTATTTAAAACTTTGAAATTTAAGTGTCAAGTTTTAGCGTAATTAATTATTAATTATACTGTTCTTTTATGTTGTCCAAACATTAGCTGCCATTGTAAATTTGGATGAAAAACGCGAACATCTTTTGTGAACGATATTACTCAGCAAACCATACAGTAAAGTTGTAAGCTTCTAGTATACTATAGTGTTAAAACAGATAATCAAATTGGACCATATGTAAACTATATACTACGTGTATTGAAATTTAAGTTTCAACCATAATCATAACTTGAACTCAAAGGTATCCAGAGTTCTAACTTACAGGAAACAATATTGTAATATTTTATAATCCATTGAAAATGCGCCAAAATAAAAATTATAAATATTATATAATGAAATATTGTACAATGCAACTATCTCTATTTCTACTTCCGTTTCGAACTAGGATAAAACTATTAAAAGTGTGATGAAAAAATTCAAAGGCCCAGAGTACAGTAGAGTATGTTCGTGGCATTTCAAACAAAAATGTCGACTTTGAACATCGCGCGATAGTAAAAAATAATCTTGCATAAGATAAAAATACTACGAACTGTAAATATGTCATTAAAGTCTTTTTTAAAGATAATGATATTTCTAAAATTATATACGGGCAGTGACGGATTTGCTGCAGGAGGGTGGAGAGTGCATGGATCTTATTTATTAAATAATTTTTAAAAATTTGTCATAATGCAGTTTAACGAACACGAAAGAACAAATTGATCAAAATTTAGTTTTTCCTCCGGTCGACCATCGTATAGTAAATGAAATTATTATTATTTCCTAAATGAAATTATTTACAGAATAATTATTTTAAAAAGCGATATTATAAAATATAATGCGCATATAATACGGTATAAAATAATATGCATATAAAACGCAAATAATATAAAATAATACGCATGTCTCGTGTATAAAAGTATGCGGATACCATTAGAAATGAAGTATTTGTGAATTTTGTGAACCCTAAAAATTATTTAAAATTCTACATCGCCAGTGATGATAGACCTTCATATGGAGCAAAAAATGCAAAAAATCGAGAGCTAAAAATCGATAAGGACTCAAGTTACCTTTGTACTCAATTTAATTTTTGTATAAATATATTTGAACAATAACTTTTGCATAACTAGTTCTACCGTAGTTGTACCAGTATGCACTTATAGTATTAAATTGTTTATCTCTTGGTCTTGGTTGATTTTTATATAATAAAAATATTTATGTAAATAAATTTTTAAAGCTGTAATTATTTAAAAAGATTTGTTTACAGAAGAAAACACATTAAAGTATTTAATAAAACTTAAAGTTTTTTTATCTCGTAAAGCAAAGACAATGAAATCAAAAATTGTTTAAGAAATAAGTTTCAATTACGTAATCCTTTTTTTAAAAAAGTAATGATTTGTTACTAGTTAAAAATTTGCCCAATTGGCAAACAAAACTAACTTTGACAAAGAACAGACGAAATAACTTACTGGATGGGTGAAACATTCAGTTTTCTTTAAAAAAGCGAAAGTATTTCAAGTGATACAGAACTGGGCTCATATGCATTTAACTTATAGCAATATAAAAAATTTCGACACAAAGAATGTTAAAGTAGTACTAGGGCTTTGATTATAATTATCGTACACACTCTAAAGCGACATTTTTAAATCAATTAATTAAGCTAATCTATTATGCAAGATGCTTTGAATATATAGTATAGTTATACGCATAAATTATAAATATAAGCCTAATTATTATAAAGTCCTTTTTGAAATAAAATTTCTTTTAAGTTTTAATCATATATGATTACCCCGTCATTGTCGAATAAATGACATTTAATTCACTATTTAATTCTCTGTTTAATTCACTGATTAATTCACTGTTTAATTCACTGTCTTTTTTGTACAGTATATTCTCGTCACTTGGTTGTATACATTCAGATTACAATGCATAAACAAAAAACAATGCAGAACTAAATCGCCTTTTGTGCTGAAGTAAAATTTAACAATGGATAATATAAAATGTTTTAATATGTTTTGTTTAACATAAACGGAACATACATTTATGAATGTTGTATAATATATTAAAACGTGATTTCGTAATTTCGTAGTTTTACACTTAATTATAAACAACAACATCTGATGCTCCACGTTGCGTATGAATATCATTTCGTAATAGCAATTATAATACACTAAAGTATTTACTTCTAGATTTAAAGAGCAACGCTAAAGCAGCTTTAGTCATGTAATATATTATTTTGAGTTGTATAACGAAAATAAGTTGTCTAATTTAGCATCTTTCATTTTATCTTATAATCCATAGAACTATTCTCGCATCTTCTGTTGTCCTAATAATTAGTCGAAAAAAAATAACAGATTTTTTGCAAAAATTCGAAGAAAAACTATAATGTAGAAGTTTATAGACACGTAACCGAATCACGTGTCTAACATTGAAAGTATAGTAAATTATAGATTACAACGACAAATAAGTCAAAAATTTGTAAATTCTATTTCGTTTCCTTGTTTTTATAATATTTATTAATAATTTTATAGAAACACTGTTGAAGTGTCAATAACCAACGCAAATGTAACTAGAAATCAGCTCAATATTTTTATTTTATTAGTTAATTTTTTTCTATTTTGGGTCATAGTTTAAATTAAATTTATAAAAATAAAAGATTTACTTACTTTTTTAATGAAGTAACACTTTAATAAAACACTACGATTTCATCTCAATTTAAACAAGGCAAAAAAACAAATAAATTTAACAAGCGACTTTATATAATACGCGGATTCTGTCAAGAATTAATCGATTTTATTTAGAACGTTATGTAAGCATAAATTCAAGTTTTTCAATTTCTTAACATACTTACATATTATATCACTTTTATCATCTCTATATACAATGTATCAAATGACTCTTTATAATAGTTATAATAATATATTACTTTTTAGAACAGCTATATGGGATAACAGCGTATATACTGTATACAAGAGGCTTCATATTTAATTTTTACTGATATAAATTTATGCGTTAAATGCAACAGTGTAATGTTGCAGGTGCTAAATAATATCCATTACATGCATAATAAATGTGGTTTAATGTGCCACGAATAAGTTATTTAAGAATGAAGATCAAAATTTTAGAATCTTTGTAAAAGCATTGATAAGGTACCTACCCACATGGTATTACTGAATGTTGAGCTCTAATACTCCTTGATCCAAATGTCATCGAATTCATCAATCCATCAGTTAAAACAATGCTTGAATTATTTCAGATTAAATATTTATATTCTATCAAGTTGCAGGCTATTATTTTATCACATTTATTTAAAGAAACGTTTTCAATTAAACACGTGTATTGATTCTATATATTGGTTGACCTTATCGCACTCGTTTGGCTAGACGACATTTAAATAAAAGCTAAGATGCTGCAAATATTCCTATAGAAATTTGAAGAAATACTTTAATAATATATAGGCCTACCTAATAAACTATCGATTTACATTAGATCTATATAGATTACATTACAACCAACTCTTAGTTTTTTATCTTAACTAGCGTGCTATTATTTCTTATTTTTAACAATAAAAACGCACAACACACGTTTAATAAGACTAATCAAACATTCCGTCGATAAAAAATCAACTTCAACCATCAGCCAACAACACAAACTTTTTTCCGCAAATCGATAAAAAAAGTCGATATGATTATTGCGGATTTTTTTATTTTCATCCGCGTCCAGCCGCTGCAGGTTTAATGGCCGCTTTTCCTTAGACGATTTGCCAGACGTTTTTTTTCTTAAAAATGTCTCACAGCCAAGGCTGATCGCAGCTCCGGAACAAAAAATCTATACTCTTCAAGAGCTCCGTTCTGCGCCTGACGCAAAAACGTACGCGCTTTTTGCGGCGCGGCGCAGCAGCGTATACGTTATTACGCAAGAGCAGCAGTATATAACACAGATAAAGTAGCGATTTTTCATTCTGCCTGCGCAAAAAACATGCACGCGCGGCCCGCTAACGCTAAGAGGCTATTTCAGCTAATTGCAAGACACCGTCGAAGAAAACAGACTTCTTTTGATGATAATTATAATAAATAGGGCCTTTTTCAACAACGCCTCTCTCGTAGACGAGCAAACGAAACCTCTTGATAATCGCCTGCTTAAAAAACATCATGCGCGCGGCTTGCCAGGCGCATAGGGCCTCGCAGCTAGACGAGTTTTAGCGTGTGTTTATTTTAAGCGTATTACCGATATGGGAGGTGGTGCTGTCGGGGGACGGAAGGTGGGAATATTTTATGTTTAGTAGAACCTGGCTACCCTTCGATGTTGACGAAAATGAACTGAGCCAATGATGTAACTACGGGCACTGTAGTGGCTCGTGTTTACAGGGTGCAGTGGAAACAGTGATCGAGCAATGTTATGTAATTATATTACAGCAGAAAACGATTTATTGGTATGGTTAGGAGAAGTGTGTTTCAGAATTAAGAGCTTGGGTTTTGAATCGAACGGTTCTGTGTAAGACATCAATATGGTGTTTCTTTATTTTGATTTTGTGTTTTATATATAAGTTAAACGTATTTTTAAAGGTGTCGACGAAAATTCGTTTACAGACTTTTGGTCTATGACGCTATGTTTACCGACATTTGGTTTAGGGTTAAACTACATAATTGTTATGCTTTGATTAAGAATTTTGAAAACCAGTTAATTTTACCCGTCCTTGAATTTTTATTTTGGCAGGGAGGGGAACCGTCTCTGCGGCACACAGCATTATCCTTATGATCTCATTTGGTGCCGGATTATTTGAATATATTTATTTTTCTATTACACAGTGTAGTCTAGTTGTTGAATGTAAAAGCTTTGAGAGTTTTACCAGACACTCCCTGTTGCCAGATGTACATAACATGTACTTGCTGTATTTATAATGGCAAAAAACATAGCTATGCTTTACAGTGTATATAATACACGAGCAGTATTGACTACAGCGTGGACCAGTTACACATGCGCATAGTTATGTACAGGTATACAATCTCGCAATGAACGCTTACGTAACAGGACGTTCACCCTAAACTATTACTGCAAAGTTTAAGTATCCAGATATCATTTTCACATATTCGGTTATTTGCAGAGAACATACCGACATTGGTCTGCGTAATTTGTTCATTTAAGCTCAGTGCAAAATATCGACTGAGCTTTGGCTCTAAGTGCTATAATAGTCCCCCTCGCTGTTGAACTTAATTTGGTGTTTTATCGTTGAGTAAATTTGATATATAATTTTGATTTCGTGTGTTTAAAAATTAGGCTTATAAGCATTTGAGTTTGTCAAGAAAGCAGTAAAATTACGATTCATCCAGTTTCTATTAATCTAAATCATGTAATCACTTTTTTCTAAATATTATAATATGAATCATTAAAATACTATTGGAGTTAACGAGGAAAATGTTTTAAAACATTTCAGCTTAGTTAGGCATATCGTAACCCGACAATGTGACTAATCCTCGACACGCTTCGTGATCAGCAGTAGAATGAATTCTAAAGATGTTTTTTACATTATCGCAACACGACACAAGAATCATAAAAAAGTATTATTTGGAGGTTAGGCAGATTTTAAATAGCAATAGTCTAATAGAAACAGACCAATGTGGATAATATAGTATTAGTCTAGAATAACTTTTTGCACTAAGAAAAGCAACACGTCAATAATAAGTCTACTGTTTAATAAGTTAAAAGCACGATAAAATAAAAGTAGCATATGATAATCATTCACTTCTAAATTGAAGTCTTAATTATGTAGCTTCACTCAAAGTTAACTGTCATCAGTTTTAAATAAAATAAACCTTCATTAGTTTGATAAATGTAAAAATTGAGCATAAAATATCCAGTTCATTGAAATCTAAAATACTGATAAAAATTAACAAAAATTTTAATTTCAATAAAACTCTAATAAATGTTCAACATTTTAACTGCCTTAAAAAATAAAATCGTTACAAGTGAAAGCGGGTTTATATCTAAAACTATCCAACCTAAATATTTTACTTAAAAACAAATGCTAGAAACAATATAAAAAAGTTGCAATAATCAGTTTTGAGAAAGTTTTGACTAAAGTTGACTTATTTCTTGCGATTACGAGAGGGTGCTGCGCGCGATTGATTTCCGGCTGACTTGCCATGATTGCTGACGACACCAGGAGAAGAGTCATTGACTGATTCAGACTCAGACGTTGACGAATTAGAATCAAAGATTTTAGCAACAGCGGCTATACGAAACAAATGTATGCTATGTAATTATATTAATATGAAAAGAATAATATAATATGAAGTGTAATATGTATACATATAGATATTACACAATTACACTTCATTCAACATCAATAAAAGTTTAACCGTCGAGGGACGATGTCGCAGACAAAATTAGAACTATTATCCTAAATGCTAATGCTAACTGTAATTTTTATATTTCTCTATACCATTTATAGAAACAGAACATAAAAACAGAAACAGTTTAACGATAGATACATATTAGTTTTTTAACCAAACAATATTAATATGTATATAACCTCAACAAAAGAAATAGAATGAGAAATATTTCTCATTTAAATACACCACTATGTTAAGCAAAAGACTTCTAATTATCAATTTTCAACAACAGGGCAATAGAAGACTATTTATTACAAGAAGTAATTATATATATAAAGAAACTCTATCTGTAAATAAACATTAAATGATAAGAATATAAAAAGTATCCCACCATTCGCTGGTTTTATTGATTTAACTGGAAGCAAGTCAAAATCACTATCATCTTCTTCTAAGCTCAGTTCTAGAATTGGTTTAATCTTTTTGTTCACAGAGCGCGCTAGCCTGCCCCCACGCGCTACAGATGCTGGCGGTGACGCAGACGCATCATCAGCTAAACTGTCATCCGAGTCACTGCCTGACACCTTTTTGCTATGACCACGACCTTTACGACCTGTGTATAGTTACAAGGTCTAATACAGCCTGATGATGCTATCAGTTGAAAAGGTTAAAATTAACCAAACTAACCCTTGCAGTTCATATGATTGCTTTGCTAAAACTGGAAGTCCAAAACTTGCTTTCTATCTACGTGAGCGAAAAGCTCAAATG
Organism: Oconnorella tubifera; assembly: GCA_034700105.1. Taxonomy (NCBI): domain Eukaryota; kingdom Metazoa; phylum Annelida; class Clitellata; order Enchytraeida; family Enchytraeidae; genus Oconnorella; species Oconnorella tubifera. The sequence goes on along the minus strand of JAQIXG010001052.1, from coordinate 5,696 downwards.
TTAGTTGCGTTGCTTCATTAATACTAATTGCTAAATAGATATAACCTATAGCTAATAATAAAATAGATAAAACTGGAAAAGCTTAAAGAAATGAAATGCTTAATCAAATGATCAACTGCTAGAGAAATTAGCTCCATAGCTTGGATGAAGAAAATCTGTTTTTAACCCACACTCAAAATGTTCATGACAAAAGAAAACCCAATAAAATTAAATTTTTCTATTTAGAAATTATCCAGCCCACAATCAGTAATACCTTACCGGTATTTTTTGCTGACTTGCCGCGTTTGCCATTCTTTGCCGCTGTCATAGACGCCCTGCCGGCTTTTTGAGTGACATCATCTTCTTCCATTCCTTTATTGCGCGCTTGCTCGATGCGTTGTTCCAATTCATCTACCAAAGCCTGACACAATCAAAGATAGATAAAAATAATGAAAAAGAAATTTTAAAAACAATTTTTGTTGCATTATCTTCAAAAGTGAACTCCAGTTATCTTGAAAATATAACCCCAAGAGGACTATCATCAAGTATATATAATTGTGTATAGCACAATTCAAGAAACGAGTTTATTTATGATATAAAATGTAATGAAACAAATCTAAAAGACTATATCTTGATGAAGTCATCATACTGTGGCATACTGAAAATTAAAACAACTAATTTTATCCAAATAACAGGGATTGCTTTCATCATGACATGATGCATTTCACATCTGTCATGTAAAACACGCATCATGTCATATCATTCAGATAAATAATTCACAATACAAAATACAATAAGGTAACAAAGACCTTTGCTTCTGATTTAGCAAGTTTCTTGGCTGATGCAATAACATCAAGGAAGTGCTCGTACACAGTGTCCTCTGAGAGTTTATCGCCAAAACAAGAAAAGTTTTCCTGCAGTTTACGAACTGATCTGTCGTTGTATTGAAGTAGAGTCAGACAGTAAGATAGATCGCGCCATTGTCTCTCAATGCTGCAAGTTCAACATTTATTAGACAAAGGTAAGCTTAAAGTTGGATGATATACCTCAGATCTAGTGATAAAATTAATATCATACTAAATGGTGCAGCGAAATATTACGCGTCATACAAGAGTCGAATCCAGCATCCATCAGTCAGATGCTTCACATTTTACCAACAAACTTGATATTCATTTTATACCGGTTATAAATATAAAAAGAATGCTCAAAATTAAACCCTTTTAAATTCTACAATAAAACTAATCATAAAAATATACAAAATTTAAAGAAGGATTGTGAAAAGTTGTACAAGTAAAATCAACTCGAGATAACGATTATGAAAGAAATAATTGTTATTGAGCAGCGAAAAGTAAACTGCTACATGAAACAGAAAAATTGACATCTATTATTATTGACATTTATTATTTAGCAGAAATTAAGCAAGTTTTATCGAAAATGACACAGTGGCATTACTTAGTGGCACGGAATCGATGACATAGCTTCTCAATGAGACTCTCACATTGGCGATCTTTCTGAATAAATGACATCAGGTATCTGACGCAAGAAAATCATAAAATTTAATAAACACAGAATAGACAAAAAGATTATGACAAAATTAAAATAAAATAAGAAATAGTACATAAATAACAGGGCTATTACAAGAGACAAAAATTATTCAAAATAACTGCTCCCTTTGAAAAAAAAACTACTATTGATGTAACTGCTAAATTATAAATGTTAAAGCTATAAAAAACAATTTGATTATCAGATTATAAAAGAGATGTTTTCTAACTTGAGGATGGTTTGAAATTGTTCCTCCTCTACACCAACATTTGGATCAGAGAGACGACTGATAACATCAGGTAGGATGTTGTAAATTGCATTACCCTGATTGCAATACACTCAAATGTAACAACAACGAAAAAAAAAGTAAAATTGGTCACTGCTAAAATCAAATGAAAAGAATTGCAGGAATAAAGTAATTTGATGCAAATGCAGAATAAAAAACCTATATAATGAAGTATAAAAACTTGAGTAAGGTAGGCTATTAAAATATTACGATCAGAGCATATGGAAAGGTGTTGTTTTATGCATCATATCTGCACCAAATGTTCAAATTCAAGTCCCATGCTCAGTACAAAACCTTGCTGCACCCTTACTAATGCTTATAATGATCCTTTTATTGCGTAAAAATTAATCAAATGAACCAAAACCAAAATGAACCAAATGAAAATTAACCGAATGAACCAAAATAAACCAAATGAAAATTAACTGAATGAACCAAAATGAACCAAATGAAAATTAACCGTACTTTTTTTGAGAGCTCATGAAAGAAGAGTTTAGCCAGTCCAGATATCTGCGGATGATCATCAATGACACACATGGCCAGTTCACTGATCTGACCCTTAACCTTTATCATGTCATTCAGTATGAGATGAGTCAGCACGAGTAATGTGTTCTTACGAACTTTAATCGATTCATCTCGAAGTCTTAAATAACAGTAAAAGATTCACAAGAATGATAAAATAATCTGGAAAAATCAGGTTAAACGATTTCTACATTTGTAGAGCTGAATTAATAGTGAGTTTAGCTTAAAACGCATGGATCCCAGGTTCAAATTCCAGTGTTTATAATAAACCTGGTACCTTATTGAAGATTAAAAATTAATTTCATTTTATTAAAATTTTATTTGTGTAACAGTTTGCGTGTACAATTTGCATTATAATGCAAAAATTATAATTGAAGAAAAGATATTATTAATACTTATTACCTAGCGTAGATATTTGCTGTCCACGGTTCGATTAGATTTGGAAATCTAAAAGTCAGATCCCCGAGGGCCACTATGGTGTTTGCGCGAACCACGGGGTGGGAAGACTTTTCCAAAAGAGTAAAAAGTAACGGCAGATGAGTCTCGCAGAACTCTGAACTAAAATCGAATTAGCAAAGTAAAAACGTAATGAAATGTATCAATTTTGTGCACAAAATCAGCACAGAAAATGTTATTTAATGATAGGCAATAATTAAATTAAAATCAAAGATCAAAGATTGTGAATTGGATGTACAGAAATTAAATGATGTTGTAATAAGTCCACCTGCACTTTATTATTCAGAATCATGATTGTGACTTGGTATAACCAGAACATGGCTAATATCGGATATCTGAAAACCTTTTTAGCTAAAAAAAACTAATTTTAGCTATATACTGGTTACAATATTCAAAGCCCATGGTCATTATAGCTTTTTCATTGGAGTATGATATTATTTGATTATAATGACGTCATGGCTGCTAAAAATAAAGGCATTGTACTAAACATTAAAGCATCGTGTGATTTAACCAAATTACAAGAAATCGGTACATACGTGTGGATTTTATACATATGTACGGTCCCTGGAACCAACTATAAATAAAGTATTGCTTATTACTATTATTTTAAATATATTATTAATACCTAACAATCATGTATTTGGCCAGGGCTAATGCAGCAGATGCCCTCAAATCAGGATCACTGTATCGAGTCTGATTACTGCATACTGATACAATGAGGGGACGAAGAACAGCAAGAAGATTACTACTTCCTGTTTACAATATAATAAATTAAGAAAAAACAAATTGCAAAAACTCTAAAAACAACTAAATATAAATGCGCACAATTTTGCCAATTTTAAGATTTATACCATAATCAACCTTCAGATCAGAATTTTCAGTCAAGACACCACAAAATGGTAAATAATATCATTCAAAGGAGTGTAGGAAAAATCTATATACTGGTATTTAAAAGTGAAAGATGACAGAAATAAAAAGAGAGTGTCTGAGAGAAAGAGTGAGAACAAGTATGAAAGAGTGAAAACAAGAATGAAAGAGTAACAGAACAAGAATGAACCTGAAACTATTTCAGTTTCCGTAACACGACGTATGTACTCAGCTTCTGCATCCTCTGCCGCAGCACCGGCCAATCCCATCTCATCGTCAGCGTCATTGGTAGCGTCCTTTAGGGTAAATGTTCATTTTAACAAGAGTAGAGTATTAATGAATATTTAGACCTTATAACTTTTATAATATATAAATTACAAAATATAACTTTTACAATTACAATATATAAGTTACAATATAAAACAACTTTATAACTTTGTCTAGATATTCAATTATAAAGAATCACAAATAGAGATAATGGAAGAGTTACATGTAACGCTAAATGTCATTTTATCGAAGTAAAATCAGGAAATGTATAAGATATATAATACAAATATAATGAAAAGAATTTACATTCTTTAAAATAAATAAAACCACAACTTTATCTTGTATATGTTTTCTACTTATTCTATTTCGATCATTTTCAGCGGCAAAAAAAACACAAAATTACAAAAATATTCCACCTTGCTCTGTTTGACTGTACTCGCCGCCCTGCTAGCAGCCAAGCTACGGCCAGCCCCTTGACCCCCCCGCTGACCTTTAACCTCATCCCTTTGTTCCTGCACTGCGTGTCTTCGTTTAAGCTCTCCAAATATGGCTACGTCCAAGTGAATGAGTTCATGGAATGCAGTCTGCCCGCACAAGAATAGAAACCGCATGAGCACGCTAGAAGGTATACTAGAGACACTCTCTGATTGGTTGTCGCTGTTGCTAGAGGTAATGTCACTGCAGGATTCATCTGCTATGTCTAAAACTGAGGAATAAGAAATAAGAATCCCGAGCAAATAATTTAATACGGATTGTAAAAAATGAATAAGAATTATCATTGTACACAAATGAGTAAAAGCAATGAAACAAACAATTATATGGTAGCAATATAAAAGTTCTTCAATTTTAGAAATTTGAAAATTGGAGAAAATTACATCAAGTTATTACAATTTAATATCATGATACATTGTAGAACATAAATCAGTAAAGAGAATTAAAATACACGTACCATCTTTAGTTTTATTGCTGCCGAGAATGATCTTAGCTTGTTGTTTGATGATGTCAGAGCATATGGTGTCGGGATGTTCAGCCAGCTTGTAGATGACAGCAACAGCCTGGCCAGCCATAGGCACCCAGTGGTTACTGTCTGTCTCTGTCATTCCTGCAATCAAATCCATCTTTTTTTGCAAGATTTGTTACGACAAAAGTTGTATGTATGTGAAGAATAGTTACGAAACATCTAAAATGTTCAGACTATAGAATAAGAATTACTGAGCGCATGAAAAATATTACTCAAAAATTATGTTTGAATGTCTAAAATGCCTTTAAATATAAATATAGATTTCTGTAAGAACATTTAATTTAATACCGGACACAAGTAAATATGAAAGTCGTTTGAAAAGATCGTGGTCAGCTGGTAGTCTAAATGGCTTCTGGGCTGCCGATCCTTTTGTCTAAAATGCACGCAAATTAAACGGAGACAAGGAATACGAATATGAAAATATTATTATCATTATTATTATTATTTTGAGTACATTACTAACATCACATAGATTAAATCAGACTACATCAAGCAATATAAATTTCCAGTGTACAGCATTTTATCAAGTAATTTCTACAATGATATAACCTTACAAATGTAACACTCAAAAGTAAATGTCAATATCATTATTAAATGTAATTACAGAAATGGCTAGTTTAGTGAAAGTTGTGCATGTATCTCTGGCCAATAGGAAATCATTCTCTGCACTTGTTCCCAAACCTTCACTAATCAGAATCGCTATGTTACTTTGAACTGTTTCCACACGTGCGCTGCAATAAAAGTTTTATGTATATAGTA
>JAQIXG010001051.1:0-24850 GCA_034700105.1 Oconnorella tubifera | reverse complement strand
GTTGACAGCCACACTAGCACAATGTCTGTATTTCGTATAGGCCTTCATGTACTTTACATCTTGTAGTAACTATGCGGTTGTCATGTTATATTAAACGATTGTATAAGTTGCTAACACTATTATTTATTGTTTATGAGTATTCGTGTGATTTGAAAAAAAACTGATTCGTTCAAATTAATATCATGAATTTTTTGCTATTTATTAATCAATTCGAACTGATTATCTTTTGCGATTATAGAAGTAAATATATTTTAGTAAATATACAAGAAAATTCAGTACATCGTACTGAGTACATCGACATATGTAATTGAACGTAATATCTCACTCTGTGATTGGCTTGTACGCCTGTATAATATGTTTATCCTGTAATCAATACTGTGAATGTCGAACGCTAGTCAGCTATTGTTGCTAATGCTCATACGATTAATTATTCATGTTAAAGTTATGAATACAAGTTTCTGATTCAGTGATAGAATTTCTATTTTGTGTAGAATTCCACTTCATGGATTCTATATAACTTAGCGGCTGTGTATTGGAGAATACAGGGAGAGCCATTTCAAGCTATTGAATGTTTGAGAAGGGCGCTTCATTATTCACCTCGGTAGCATTTTCTAGTTTATTTTTAATTGGAATTTTATGTCCATTTGAAATCAATTTGTAATTTAATCGTAATTTTCATTTGGAATTTATGAAATCAGTTTTATTTATGTGTATACAACAAAGGTAACGATGATAATTTGTGTATTTTACGATATTTATTGAACATTCTACAATTTTGAAAATTACAATTTAGCATTTGAGATTATAAGTTAATTGAAGCAACATATTCTTCAAGGAAATAATAGGAATTAAGGAATATTATTAGATGGATGGGTTAAGAGTTGAAAATCATCAATATATTTTATTCTGTATTATTATATCTACATGATTGACATCTTATATCATGATATATCATATTTAACATTGTCATCGACTATTGACTAATCGCATTTTTATTTGAATCGGTATCTCTTACCAAGTTGTTTTTTATTTATCTGTGCATTTATTCAACAAAAAATGAGTGAAAACTTTAATTATATACTTGCAATTTTATTATTTTGTAATATTATATTATGTATCATCAATATATAGCTTTTTAAGCTTAAAACTTAACTTTGGGATTAAGTCATTTGCTGTTGTTATATTTCAGACAATACAAAGACGTAGCTCTAATAAACCTCGGTAATATTCTGCATCACACGCGCTACTCAAATGAAGCGGCTGTAGTTGTTCATTCAGCGCTAGATATATCTAACGAGCTTGATATTAATCATTTCACTCTTGGAAATATATACGCTGTTAGTTTATATACATCTTTGTGCAGTTTATATAATATATAACTTTTTCTTGTTTGTTATTTTTTGTTTGGTCTTTATTTATATTTGTTTGTATTATGCAACTTTTTTTACTCCGGTAACAAAATTGTATCAATATTTACGAATGCTTGATCAGATATTTTCAAAAGCAAACTTATTCGGTTCATTGTGTTAAGAATTATCACAATTTCATCATTTGGTTTCTGCATACTATAAACTTGTGTAAATGGATTCTGTTTAGTTTTTAACAATTTTAGAAATGTGAATGTTAAAGTATTAAAATAAAAGCTTTCGCTTATGATTTTGTATTGTTACAATCTTTACTGCTAAAATTGCTATTGTATGTATTTTTATAAATTAATGGTAATATTAAGTAGTTATCCTATACTTTGCGTTATATTTTTTAAAATAAAGCTTTATATAAATATGAATATTTACCTTTTTCATCTCTAATAGATGTTTTTATTTATGCATTTATATTTATGAACTATTTATTTACGGGTATTGATTAAATTATTTGTCTTCCTTATAGGTTTTAGCTGAATACAATAAGTCTGTGATATGTTTTGAGAATACTTTAAAGATACAACCAGACTTTGAGTCAGCCAGAGACCGCAAGCATGCTGTATTGTGTCATTCCAAACTAGAAACTATGCTAGAGTCACAACACAAGTATATGGCTTTATTTCTTTGTTGCAATATCTTTTTCATCAAAAAATAAACAACGATGCTGATAAATAAGTTCCAACTTTTATTAAACTAAATATGGTAACTTGATATGACCCCTTAAAAGAATTTGAAATATTATCCCTTAAGACATCTACTTCGTATAAATATATTTTAATTAAGGCTAAGGTTAGGGTTACATTTAATGTCTGGAATATATTATATGAACGATGTTGAAGATGTAGCTGTTAATTAAACACCTTACTAAAGGGTGTAGCTAGTTAGAAATATATTAAACTATCTGGGATTTGAACTTGGACATAACGATTTTGAATCCAGCGCTCTAACCACTTTTCTAACGGGCCTTGACAATGTAATCTAATTTATCTGTCAAATATAATTAGACAGATATATTTATATTTTATTCTAATAAAAGTTATATTTTATAGATATATATGCAGAGAGATTATTTGGTCTGTGATTCAGATCATTGCAGAAGACTCTGACAGAGCTGAAGGACTACCAGCAGAAACACGATCAGTGGCAGAAAGAGCAGCAGAAGTTACAGTCAGAACAAGCAAAGTTAGAGGAGAAAATAAATCAACGTTTGTCTTATGAGACGTACAAGCTTAAACTTGCAGATGAGGGAGTTGGTTCGTTCAAGTTATTTGTATTTAGAACTTGGAGAGTTTAATTGCGTTTGATTTGAAGTAGAATTTGTTTGATTTTAAACAGAAGATTAGATGATGTGAAGATATAGATGAGTAGTACTACAATATAGAGCATTTATCTATGCCGAATATTATTATATTTTATTTATTTATTTTATATTGCATGAATGATAGTCCTGTATTATAGACATCCTTATGATTGTCTTCTATGATAGATGTCATTATGATAGTTTTGTGTTTGATATCTAGATACTACCCTAACAATATTATCTTATTTCAATTACTCGAGTTATTTTATTTAGCATAACACTGAGTATCTATTGAATTATAAGCCTGCTGCTAGTCTCGCTGCACTTTATGAATGCTCTCTGTCACAGGAGAGTTGTGTAGCATGGAAGAGCGCGATGGAAGGCATGTATTACAGTGTGCTTGGACTCGTGTACGCTTTGTTCTCAATGACTATGACTTCCAGTCCTGGACCCACAAAGATCCTGTGCGTTATACTGCATTTAAGTTTTCATTTATTACTCATTTGTTTTTTTTTTAAATGTGCAAAATATGATAACGATCAAATCAGAGATTACTTCAATGATAGGCTAGCGTGATGGTTTAGAATGCAATGAGATTTCTAATATATTTACAGTAGCTGTGATAACGGACAACTTAAGTTAATGTTAGTGGCTAATGGAAAATAATGTCGTGTAGCTGTAGTTCGATAGAGAATCTGTTTATTAATAAGCGATCGGTGAGTTTTAATTTTGTAAGTTGTTATAAACATTTGTTATTCATTAAAGAATAAGAATTGTAAGTTATTTTCGAAATAATTTGTCTTATGTTTAGCAAGTTTGGGTTACATTGCTGCTGAGTTAAGTATAGTACTAATAGAGGCAGTAAATTAGAATATAATGCCTTTTACATTTAGAGTTTACTCTTGGATTTTTTAAATCCAAGTCCAATCACTTTACCAATAGGCTTTGCTTATTTCTTCACTCTTTCTTTGTATGTTTTTATAGTAGTGCATCTTTTTGTTTATTTTTCCAGATCGCAACGGCTTCAGAAAGTCAAGAATTTGATGCGATAGACTACAGTGAGCCAGTGCGCCCTCCTTTATATGAAGGAAAACCTAAGGTTTCATATTTCTGATTGAAATACTATTAGGACTACTGAAAAATTATTTTATTTTAAAACATTAGATCAGTATTCATATTCGGTCGAATAATTATGGGTCACTATTAATATTCGGACAAATAGTGAAATCGCTATTTGTTGCAGCCCTAATTATAATATAATTTTAAAATTTAATTCAAGACTTAATTTATTAACAGAAATGTATATTTATTAGACTTTGCAAGTACACTTTGCACAGCAGCAACACTAGTTGAATAAAGATGATTTATTTCAAGTTATATTTCTTCAGGTTTCAGAAAATGAACTGTATCAATCAAAAGACTGGCCTTCTAAAGAAGAATGTGATGTTCATGTGCAGAAGTTTCCAATGCTCAATGAATTCCCCACAACTTACTTGTCTCCGGAAAACAAAGGTTTTGAGTAAGTGAATGCATTATTATTTATGACATTTTTTGCATTTCTCTTTCTGAGAATTAGTTGCGTAGTCAAAACTAAAGGAATTTCAAGATTCGCTGTCAAAACGAATAAAAGAATTTTAGTTTGTAGATATAGCTTTTGTTTGCTTTCTGTAATTAGATTTGAAGATAGATATTTTTTACTGTTTATACTTGTATTCTTTTGCTTTATTATATTTTAATGTGTTTATTTACTTAACGATGTAATCTATTATCATTCATTGAAAATATATTGTTTATATTGTGTTTTGACAAATTTTAAATTTGTTTTCAATTTTATATTAATTTGTGTAAACAATAATTAAATATCCTTTATTTTGACTTGTTTAACGTATATACATTCTAATAGAAATATATAATACTTATGTTCTGCTAATTCCCAAAGATAAATTATTCAGTGCTCAGTGTTGAGTAATTTTATTAGTTTTTATCATAACATTAAGTCTGAAGTATAACCCGAAATGTGCTCATGTAACATTAAGCAACAAATTAATAAAATTCATGTTAAATTATATTCACAGAGTATATTATAATTATTCACTACATGCGTCTATGCGATACATTTCAGTGTAAAGCCTTTACTGGGCTCAGTGCAAGGCCTACAGGTAGGCCAGCAGCATCCGTTTCCATGGTACCCACCAGTGTGCAGTGGTTTAGGTGAGTTTCCGGAAGGTCCTAGGTCATGTGACCATCTGGCTTCTGTTCGAGATAAAGCTAAACTGTCGACTAAACTTTCCGATCCTAATATGGAAAAGGTACATGATGTTTCGTTTTAAATATTAGAAATTTGTTATCTTAATTTTATAATTAAAGACAATAAAGAAGTTTAAATGATTGACGTGGTTTAATTATCAAACCGGAAAAGAGTGAAATGGACGCATTGAAATTATATCTCAATTTTAATTGTTTAATTATTGAAATAACTCAGCACAGAAACATTAGAATTTTTACTTCGTTGTTACAGGTGTTATTATCTAGTGTTGAAGGATGGGATGAGTTAGAAGCAAGCATTGAGTCAGACATAGAGTCAAGTCCAGTGACTGATGACTCGGTGGTTAGTAGACAAGTTACTCGTGATGAGATAGGACAGAGAATACTTACTGCGCTCAAAAAGGTACGGATTTGACTAGAGAGACTGATTATTTACACTTATAGTATTAGTTGTATGCTTTGTTGTAATGTCTTTCATTATGTTTTTGTTTTTATGTCCTAGGATTTAACTTTGAATTGCATTGTTTCATTTTTACATTAGATAATTTTCTATTTGTATTTTTTTAAACAAACAGTTTTTTCAATTACATTTGAAACTAGTAGTGAGTAAGAATTAACTATATGTCAATAACTGAACATGATAAAATTTCTATTAAACCGAATTGATGGTAAGTTTTTATAGATTTCATTTTAGGATATTTTTATGTTTATAAGTTTATGATTCGTAGCACTTATAAACAGAAACTTTGGTAACAAAAACTTTTCAATTTCAAACAGTTTAAATTTTAATTATCATTCATAAACAGTATAATTGAAATGATCACAAATTATTTACTTTTTGGTATAACTATTTGAGCAGAAGATAGGTCCAAGTTGGATCCTATGCAATCTTGCTGCTGTCTATTGGCGCATTGTTGGTAACACTGCTCACGCGATAGAGTGCGTGCGACACGCACTCTATTACGCGCCTGATGCTTATCGTGATGTTCCTCTGCTCAATCTCGCTAACATTCTCTACAAGCTCGGTAGATTTGATGACGCTGTAGCATCTATGAAAGAAGCGCTTTCTGTTAATGAACTTGAGGTTTGCAATCTTTATTTTATTTCATTTTTTTCTCGTTTTTCTATCTTATTTCTTAACATCCGTTATTTATTTATAGATCGTAAAGTTTTTACCTAGAAGGTATTATTCCGAATAATATCACCCAAACTGATGGAATACTTGTGAAAACACTCACTTACACTAACACACATGCACACACACACACACGCACACACTATTGCACACACTATTGCACACACGCAATATTAATAAATGCATTTCATTCAATTCTATTCTCGCAGCCCGAGTCTCAGTTTTTCATGGGCAACCTCTTGGCAGCCATGGGTAATCTAAGCGGCGCAGTCCACCACTACCATCTCGCGCTCTCTCAGGATCCCAGTCATGACCTGGCATACTCCACCCTACGTATCATCAGCTGTTACCATAAGTTCCACCGAGCCAAACAAAGTTCAGTGCCTCCGTCCGTTAAAGAGAGTCCAGTGGCTCAACCTTGTGTGGCTACTGGTGATGGAAGATTGACTGAGCCTGAGATGCACTTCATCTGCTCAAATGTTGGTTCAGTTCTAATATTTTTAGTATTTTATGTATTTCTAATCTTTAACTTTAATTTCTGGCACTAAATAGCCTTTTTGCGCTGCCGTGCCGTTAAGCAACAAACAAACAAATGAACGATGTATTTTTGATTATAATAAAACTAATAGTTTATGAATTAAACGGTAAGAAATAACGGTACATTTATTTATTTATAAAGCAAGTCGCACATTGTTAAAGAGCAGAAAAGATTTTTACAAGAAGTGAAATAAATCTTTTATTTTGCGGAATATTAGTTTTTTTCTTCTTACGCGTGAATGATTTTTTAGATATAATAATTGTTAGATATGAATTGTTGCGTGAGAATTTTTTATCAAAAAATCCGCAAGCCGTGAACGATAAGAAAGAAAGCAAAATATAAAATTAACAAATAGATGACTGCTATTCGGTATCAATGCGTTATAAATCTATTAATAATTGTTCCCGTTGTTCAATGCAAATCAATTGCAATTTAATAATAAGTTATTTTTAAGTTTTTCATTCTTGTTTTACTTTATCTTCTCTTTGTTCTATTGCTCGTTTTCTTTTAAAATGATTAAGCCTGTTCCGTGTCCGTTCATTGTCTGTGTTGCCAATTAGGAGAAAGACATTGAGCGTTGTCAGTTAGATAGAGAGAGTGAAAGTTGCGTGACGTTGAATGCTGATAGTTATGATTCTGACGTAAAACGTAAGCAGCTTTGTCCAGTGTCTCCTATTATTGTACAAACTTGGCCTTTGTCTGGCGGCATTGAATTGTGTCAACACGAGGGTTGCAGCTCTAAGAATCAAGGTATATGTCACGAAGTTGTTAGAACATTGAATTTTAATACAAAAAATCTAGGGTTTGAGTTTTTTGTTTATCGTAGTATTTCAGTGATTTATACGGTAAAAAAACAAAATAAACGAATGAATAAAAACTAAATTCAGTAAACGCTTATGTTATTTTACTGACTGATTGATATATTGTCAGATTCTATAGCGGGGGCATTTGATAGAGATGCAGAAAGTCTTTTTGAACGATGTCAAGGTCAGCTCTTTGCTGCTCCACTCTCTGATACTCTGGGCGGACCTAATCAATTCCGTAAGTGATGGAGTCGTTCTTTTTGCTCATGTACTAATGAAGTTTAATAAATGTTTAAATTGAAGTGACAGTAACGACTACACATGATATCAATTGAGCGTCTAAACACTGAAAGGGTAAAGTTTAGTTTAAAATATAAATGTTAATTTTAAGCAGAATTGTCGTGTATAATTGTGTCATTGTAACTGAATTTTTAATATATTTTTTATTAAATTGCTTTCTCTTATTTGTTTATATTTAAAATGTTCTTTATTGTCTATTTCTTGATTATTGTGATATAATTTTCATCTAGATTTTATTTTAATCAGAAAACAGTTTAGTCTTGTCTTCTACAGTTTAGTATTTGGAGACACGACAACTTGGATATATGGCATCATGATTTAATTTACAAATTTTATTCTTTTACTATTATTATTGTTCATATTTTGGTTATATATTTTGTTTTTGAAAGCTAGAATCACTTTAGCTAGAATCAATATATTAAAGAAATAATCGTTCTTGTTTTATAACAGTAGTATTATTATGCATATTGCGCGTGTGCGTAGTTGATCTGGGCAGTCGTTTAGAGGGTATAGCTGAGTACTACAGACAGAAAGGGGTGTGCACTGGTGATGAGTGTGATCGTCTTCTTATTCAGGTTCTTATTCTTTCACTGACTTTAATTTTTAATTAATGATCAACTTGTATTGCTTTACTATCAAATTATATTGCTTGTGCTAAGCTTGCATTTTATTCAAATTCGGTTTTTAAAGTTACTTATTGTTAATTGCTATATGTGTGTGAGAATTAAAGTGCTTTGAAGAAAAGAAAATACTGCAGATTGGAATAATTATACAAGAGTAGTAATTGAAAGTAGATTACTGCCGCAAATCGTATAACTTTGTGACAAATTTGATAGTAAATCTGTAAGTTACTGTAACAAAGTGTACTACTGGTTTCTATTGATGCAATTTAAAGTTAAATTATATATTGTTATTGCTTGAATATACCTGTTGGTATTTAATCAGAAAAGGTCTAGTGGTCGATTTCAGCATGCCTGTTTGTTTAGATCTGTTCTAGCACAGGTTTCAATTATAATGTGCATTGTAGAAAGATGCTGTTTAATAATATTGTTGAATCATTTGCTTCAATCACATTGTACTGTTCAAACAATGACTTTTTGTTTACAATTAATTTCGCTATTTACATTAATTGATCTCGGGTGTAGAGAATAAATTCATTCTTGGAATCATACATAACAATAGAAAATAGGTAAAATATTTCATTTATAAATGTTATTGAAAAGAATGTAACATTTCCAATCTGATTCCGTGATCAAGTAAAACCGTTGGATAGAAAAGCTGCAAAATGGATATATTTGTAATTGATATATCACGATTCATTTATTTTTATTTTCTGCTGACTAGACGGCGCAGAATCATCAGCCTCATATTCGCTTGGAAATGATTGAAGGAATTCTTCGTCGTAGTTTGATATTTGCTGAGATTGCCATCAGATCCACTGACTGTATTATCTTCAATGACGGACATCGCAGTGTCGGCTGTGATAGTGAGGAATTCAAGACACTCGTGAGTAAAACTATTGCTAATAAATAAAGAATAACTTTTATTTTTAATAAGTGGCTATGTCATCATCTTCATTTTCATCATGATTATTTTGTATTATGATAGTAAGGTTAACTTTATGTTTCCGTACTATTTATCAACTTATAATTATAATTGTCCTATTTGTTTGTTGTTTGTATGAACCTCGATAGCGATTGACAGTCTCATCATGATAATATAGTATCTTCTTATTTTGCAATAATGGTATACGATAGTATCCGATAGAATTCAATGAGATAGTAACTAAAGGCAGTTAATTGAAATATTTTATTAATATTATAGAATGCTCACTGCATTCTTGAATGGACTTTAATACCAGTGTAAATATATAATTATATCTTAGTTATTTAAACAATTGAATTAAACAATTGATAAATTATTAACTCTATGTTGATAACTTAGTATTTGAATTATTGAATTATCAGCGCTAAATTTTATATATTTTTGCTAATGTTTGCTATTTTTGTATTTATTAATAAATGCAGAAATTGAAATTGTATTCATAATATATATATACGATTTAAGAATTTGAAATGTATAATATTAAAAGTAATGCTGTCGATAATTTTTTATTTTTAAATTGATATCTTTACGATATTGTTAAACTTTTTGTGACAACATTTTTTGTCATCAAGTAAATAGATTACATTGAATACTTGACATGTTTTGTTTTTGCAAATCTCTGGAATGTTCTGATGGTATAGATTCTATAGTTGTGATCTTCATCGTGCAGTTGTTAGTTTCATGTAATTTGTGTTGTTTCTAGATTGACAGTTATCTCATTCTCAGTTCATTTAAGTTTTATGTGTTTTTGACTTTCAGTTTGTTGCTGTAACATGTATTCTTTATTTTTATTGATACTGTATTATTTACGTGCAATAAAGCATGTGTTGAAAATATAACGAGATCATTAATAGAAAAATATCGTAATGATACATAAGAATATTAACACGAGTACAGAATATTAACGTAAATATTAGTGTGAATACGGAACCATATTTACACTAATAGTCTTTCACACAAAGCGTTTTATTTGATCTTTTGGTAGAAATTTACTTTTATTGCTTTTGTGTCAATTTTTTGTTTTATATTTGTTTAGATTAGCATCTTTTAGATTATTTAAGCTCTATTTTGTTAAGTCAATTTAAATATTTCTTATTTTAATTACTTTTTGCATATACAGTTACGTAAATTTGTTAATATCAATGATTTTATGTTATTTGTTCTATTTATTATAATTTCCTTTCTTTCCATCATTATTTCACGGATCTTTATCACAAATTTTTTTTCTTTGAATTTTGAAAATTGAAAAAAAACTTGTAATATGAATGTAATATAAAAATGTTTTCATTAATCATTGTTTGAAATATTTTTGTAACATAAAATACCGAAATTTTACAGAAATTACAATGCTTTTATGCTAACTCAATGTGTATAATCTTATGTGTATGGTCTATACTTTTCCAGTCATTTATATCTAAATTTTTATTTGTAATCTGAGTTAAATATCTCTTAGTGTCACAAACCCTTTCTTTCTTTCTTTCTTTCTTTCATCCAAAATGTATTATTTTGAATTATTATCTTGTTTGCTTATAATATTAAGTAATAATTTCAATTTTTTTGCTTTTAAATATCAAACTTTACAATTTATTAATAAATTATTAAAAACTTTTACATTTTTGTATTGTTTCAGATTAAAGATGAATCAGACTGGGAAAAGTACAAACTGCACGATGAAGCTATTCTGGACATTTTGTATAGTAATAAAAATAACAATAAAAATTCTGTTTTGTTCCATGGCAATAACATTGAATCGATCGTAGAAGAAACTAAAAGTTCAGTCGATGAAACAGACTCATCATCTGATATAATGGATAATGCGAAATTATTAAACTTAGATAATAATCATCAAACTGACTTTTCTCTTTTAGCCGATGATGAAAATTCAGCCGATGCAGTAAATAACGCGAATGTAGATTTAGAATCCGGTTTATTAGAAGAATCTAAATTAACGTTAGCTAACCAACCGCCTGATCCGTTGAAACATATTCAAGAACTTACAACTAGTGTCCAATTACCGACGAGAGAAGAATGTCAGAGAATTAAACCGATCAACTTTCAGCAATTGCATAGTTACTGGGTGTCAGTTGCGACTAAAGTTAAAGAGTAAGAATTTGTTTCTCTTTGTTTCGTATTTTGGAAAGAATTCAATATTTGTTGAAAAAATTCCAACGTAACTACAACGACATCCTGCTGTGTATTCTATGTAAATTTAATTTCCTTTTGAAAGAAATTGAAATGATATGCAAAGTTGCAGCACATGGTATAATAGTTTTACTTTTTTTTAATATTTAAAAAATAAGACAATTATAAGTGCGTCATTTGTTTTTTGCTAGAATCAGGTCTGTTTTATGTTCTGTTATGTAAATTTTTATCGATAATTTATGATAATATTTGATAAAGTTTGGTTCTTTTATATCAATTTTCTGATATATACGTTTTAAATAGAATTAATATCGAAATATTTTAAAAGTGTTAGATTTCAGAAATCATCCTTGATACTTGAGAATATTTTCAAATGCATTGTTTATATGCTAAAATTATATTTATTAATAGAAATATCTTTTTGTATTAAATAATATTTATTTATGTACTGTATTCATCAAACAAATCGATATGGAAAGATTCAATTCTTTAATATTTAATGAAAACAGCAATATCTTTTTTGATATGTTTACAAAATCATCGTTTCCTTTGACAGTGCGTCAAACATCTTCAACTTTAGCGTTAGAAGCACGCAGTCTCAACCAAAGATTCCAACCTGCAAACCTTCTCTCATTAGCAAACCTTCGTCTCAGCTTTCAGTCGAAAGTCTACTCGATATAGAAGCGTTAAATCGTCTCTACAGTCCAGAAACTGGTTTAACTGCGAGTCTTTCTTCTTTTGGTGGTCTCTCTCCAATGTTGGTCAGGATAGAAGTGATTGCGAGTAAACTGGCAATGGCATTGGAGAAGGTTCACTAGTATATATTTTGACTTATTATAAAAATTTGGTTATATTAATGAATATTCTCTTTGAAATTGTACATCGCTTTATTCGGAATAGACAGACATTGAGTTTTAGTCTTCATAGACTAATACTTTGTTTTGCTTAATAAAGTTTATTTAATAAGGTGGTTAAATTAGCAGCTATATCTGACATTAATCATAATTGTCTTATTATTGTTGTATTATAGAAATTTAGTTAAATAAATCTAGTTTGCATTTAAATGATACATCGCTGGATTTTAATTGACAAAAACTGGGTTTGATTTTCTATAGAGCACAGTATTTTGATTATATGCTGTCATATAAAAAGATGCTTAATTTGACAGTTACATTTGAGATGTAGCTTATAAATTGTAATAAAAACACATTTGATTGAATTATATTATTTTTATCGTTTTAGTATATTTTGTTTTCTCTAGAATGCAACATCTTGGGTAGTGAACAATATTGCGGCTCTATATTGGAGAGTTATGGGCAAAGCTGATCAGGCGATCAACTGCGTCTACGTTGCTTACCATTTTTCTCCAGTCAATGCTCAGGTATATATTCTCTCATTTATTTCAGTCTGCGATTACAAATATTATTACTCATAATATTATATCATCATCATATTACTCATCATATTATTATTATTACTCATAATGGGTTTTTCAATTTATACTTTTTTGAGGGTTTTTTGATTAAAGTTTGTTTCATGATCTATGTTGCTGAATATTTAGCAACTTATATAGCTTACAAGTGTCTTTTAAATCTTCTGTTTTGTTAACATTTATTTTATTTTAGATTTTTAGATTTTATAAATTTATCCAACCTATTTCTTATCTATATGGTGGCAGATTATGATATTTTCTGATTTTTTCTTATGATATTTTTCTTCTGATATTTTCTTATGCTATTTTTTAGCAATAAAAAATTTAAACTGAATATCTAATATTTCTTTCATAATTTAGTTCTGAAGTTGTAGCTAATTAGACATTGTGGTAAAAGATTAGCGAATTATGTCAAATCACTTGAGACTTGAATTCAGGACATTTAGTTCTAAATCCAATTATCTATCCACTGTGCCATGCGCATCAATGAAATATTGATTGCGTATATGAATTCTATTCTTTTTGACTTATAAAACAACAGAAACAAAAAGTTCAAAATTTTATCAAATCTACAACAATTTTCATTAACTGATATTCAGACAAGTATCAAGATTGAATACTTATTAATTGATCGATTCTGTGATTTATATATTTATGTATTTATTAATTGATGCTTTAATTTATGAAATTATTAATTGATTGATTGATATTGTAGGACATAGCTCTGCTGAGTCTGGCTAATATACTTCAGAACTGTGGTAAGATAGAAGATGCTATGTTGATTACAGCTCAAGCAATGGAGGTATCTCCTAACATTGTCACGGCTCACTTTATGCTGGCTGGACTCTATGCAGCAAGAGTAAGGGACTCTGATTGACTTGAAAAACTAGAAATTGTTCATTTTATTCAGTCATTATTTTTCCTTTAATATAATTTTTTCGCTGTTGCATCCAACTTTATACTATGTTATTTGATATAATAAGTTTAAATGCAGTAATAAAAATCATGCAAAAATAATAATTGTCATTCTTCAGTTGAAAATGTTCATATTGCTTCTGTATGACATTAATTATATTCATAAAGTATTTAATATATAATTAACATAATAAAAAACATACATTAACATAACATGAACATTAATATAATCGTTGATAACTATTTTAATTAGACATTAAACAAGATGAATTTATGTTTTATATTTTAACTGGCATGAAAAATAATGAAAACAATATGAATATTTTTTCAGATTTAAGTCTGCAATCATTGTGCGAATTAATTGATATTTATTCTTAGTATCTATTGTTTCTATTATTTAGGGTGATTTCGACACTTCGAGGCGTTTTTATGAATCCACACTAAGTTTGCAACCAACATTCACTCCGGCTAGGGAAAGATTATTTTCAATTCATTGTCAGCGCTTTACTTCTGACTTCACCAAAAGCTGAGATAATATTCTTCGGTGCTTCACATATTTTCACCCAAGTTCTTTTTATCTTAGATTTATTACTTCATAACGGCTTTGTTTTTATTAATTTTTCTTATTTTAGATTTTATTTATAAGTTCTAATTTTTAATGGCTTATTTAATGTGCGCTTGAATATGTCTCTAATAATATTTGATTGGTTAATTATTAAGTTGATATTTAGATAGTTCTCGTTTGCTTTTCCTTTTTATTTTCTTCAATAGATTTATTGATTTGATTGCATTTTTTATCTTAAGCATTGTGGTATATTAATTGAACTTAGATAATTTTTTACAGTTATGAATCTAATTTTTTAAAATAATTGTTCTAAATTGAACTTAATTGAACTAAATAAACTTAATAATAAATTAAAAAATCAATTGTATTTAATATTCCTAAAACTTGTTACTATAATTTAGTCGTGTAGTTTTTATTTCACCTTTTATTGTAGCAGTAATGCATCTTACAAATGACATTTTTGCAATAGCCCTTCAAAATAATTTTATATTGTTTATTATTATTTTATTATACTGTTTACTTCTGCATCTCATCTAACTCTTTACTCATCTGTTAGTATTTATTTATCATATAATTCTCTGCTTGAATTAATGAATTATAATTGCTCTCCATTAGTTATATTTATGTAGATATTTTATTATTTTCTAAACTGGTATCATTACGCAGGAAGTATTTACATTATAATAACTAATTACATCATTACTAACTGATAAATAATTAGCTTTTATATTTATTCAGTAGTTTATTAGCAAATAACAGTTACTATAAGCGCTCTCACTGTTAATATAATATTATAGGATCCTGATGATAATTATTTCTTTAATATAATATTACAGGATCCTGATGCATTTATAATAGTTTAGAATGATAGTATACTAATAGGATGCTTCTAGATTCAAAATTATATGGACTCCTTTTGATTTGCTTTCAATTTTATTTTAATTTGTTTAGCAGTCTGCATCTTTTTTTTATGAGTGTAATAAATTGTATATTTAAATAATTATTTCTTTACTTCATAAATTGGACTGCCTATTATAGATTTATTTAAAAAATATAGCTTGTTGTTATTTTTAGTTTCTAGCATTTTAAAGCTATTATTTTAGGATTTATTGCTGTGATTGTCTTTTATAGTTTCAAATCTTAGTAAAATGCAGGCTGAGAGGCTAATCAAGTAAATTAAAATGCTTAATGATTTGTTTATTTCAAATTTTTATTAGTTGTTTCAATTGTGATCTAAAGAGTTTATATGAATAAAAGCAACACTAATTAAATAAATCTAAACTTATTTTTTAAATTCAGTTGTACCACAATTAGAGAGCCAAAATGTCAGCCAATGTTATCTCAGACATGAATATAATGTCTATATAAGACATGACTTATATAATATAAGACATGACATTAATTATTCGCGTAGAATTAAAAACAGATGATGAAAGTGATAGACTATTAGCACAGTTTTAAGTAAATCATTAAATTATTTAATATCAATTTTAGTTTTATGAACCTGAATAGATTATTGGAATTTATGTTTTACTTACATCCTGCTAATTATGACGTCTGATGCACAGATTGTTGAAATAATTAATACTCATTGTGCGCGATATCTTGATATGTGATGATTAATATATTACTGTTTAATAAAAACTGTTTCACTGTTTAATTTTGACAAATTGAAAAGCAGCTTAACTTCCTTATCGTGTTGATCTCAACAACTGTTGTTTTATACTTCATTCAGTTAATTGAAAGCTTAAATAGTAAACTATTTAACATGAAGACTCTTATTTATTGAAATACTCGAACTATTAGACAAGTTAATATTGTACATTTCTCTGTGATGACGAATGTACTGCAGCATATTGACAGTGTTTGGATGCAGATTGTACACAAGATGCATCTTAGAACGACTTCTTCAGTGCAATTATTAGACATATCATTCGTTTATTAGTTGGGTTTTTATTTTGTTTCTTCTTTTTAAAACTTGGCAAATTTTAAACTATTTCGAAATATTGAATGAAACTTGAGCTTTGCTGCCTGCCAAATATTCTTGTGAATATTTCACAAGAATATTCTAGTTCTAAGAGAATTTTTACTGGTTTATAACTTATTGCACTTTTAATATAGAGTCTTTATTGCGTCCTGTACATACATATAGTCCTACATTGTCAATGTGTACATTCGTAATTGTATTTGACATAAATATTTTGACAAATTTTGAAGAAGAAATCATTAATTCTAATTTTTGCTCAGGTAGTTGTTGTGTTTAATGATATCATTCATTGATGATTGCTTCTGTTTTGTGATAAATAAAAATGTAATGTTGTAGCACAATCGATCGATTCTTCCGTTATTGCCATGGAATAATAATATGTAATATATTTGTTTGTTACAATGAATAAAAAAGCATATTAATATGTGTGTCATCTTATCATTAATTTCAAAGTGGTTCTAATAATCTAGGAGCTATCACCAGCAGTGAATTCTTTTGGAATTCTGATATTTGGTCTTTTACAAGAATTTATTGCTTTATAATTTAATAATATTATTACTATTTAATTTCAAATAAATAATAAAGTGACTAAATAACCGTATATAATAAATAAGAACAAATATGGAAACAAACATTTGAACAATAATTTTTATATATAGGATTCTATTCGATTTCGTATCATCTACTATGTAAATATTTGAGTGATGTAATTTAATGAAATATGATTCCAGCCATTACGATACCAATATTTAGTTGGATCTCATTTCTGATTGATATTATATCAAAGTTGAAAAGAAACAGTAAAATTCTGTTAGATCAAATTTTTATTATATTTACGTATAATAAATCTCAGTTACGATTAGTATAGCGAGTTATAAATTTATACAAGCAGAATTTCTGAGCGTCAGGTACGTGATAAAATTGTTTTAGATACGAATCTTTATTGATCAACGCCTCTCATAATACGCCTAATATAGCCTAATCTGTAATATTCTATTATTAATGTATTTAGGTCCGATTTATAAAAAATCCAATAAAATTAGTGAAAAAATAAATTCACTGAATGTCAAACTTGTGAAATTTGTTATGTTATTTTGTCTGAAATTAATATTGTTTTTTTTAACAAAAAAATTTATTTATTTAAATTTCAAAAATAAATGGACTAATTTTAGTTCTAATAATTGGCATAATCTTTTTTCAAATATTTGCAAAAGTTTAAATAACTGAATACTACTAGAGCACATTGTATATTAATTAGCACGTAGTAATTAAGTAACGCCTAAGCCTACTGTAACAGTAAAAAGATAAAGAAGGATACTATGTATTCTCCGCATTGTTTTTGTACTGTTATGTGAAAGGCTATGCAAGCCTATCGTTATAAGTCTTATACAATAGTTATTTGTTTTAACGGGTTGACACCTTTATTTCAATAATATTTTTTATTTGACACCTTTTACATCATATTATATCACTATTCATATATAATACCTATATATTCTCAATTTCTGTGTTATTTAAAAAATTGATTACGTTTTGAATCTGAGTAGGCCTATAGAATTGTTTTATGAGAGTGTGAAAGCGAATGTTTGCTTTCTTTGCGATCATTATCCTGTCTGAAAATAAGCATATTCAGACGTGTATTAAGCTCACGACAATAATTTCTTTTAGTGTTTTATAATATAACGGGATACCGTAAAAGGTATAAGATGTTTATTTATAACAAGTGTTGAAGTATAGTTTAGTGGTATTATCGTGATAACAGGCATTCAAACAACCCGCCTTCTATTACATTAGCTGTCTCTGGAAAAGAAATTAATCCAAAGAAAAATATTATGTATTTACGTATATTTACGCATATTACGTATTAAATATTATGTATTTAATTATTCTAAAGAATAATTCTATAGCTCTGCGGCAAATTTATCGATTATACTCTTAATTATTATTAAGTCGCGCAACATTTAGACTTTATCATGAAATTCTATGTAAAGGTCGACGGTGTGATACATTTTCTTGCATATGTTGTGTTGGCATATAGACTATCTATTCAAAAATATGCCGCATTTAGTTTTGAAATTAGAACAAACATCGATACAGAATGAAAGATGATCTGCAAGAGATTTTGAACGATTTGTGTGAAAAAAATACGATTAAATTAACACGATATCCAGAATGAGAGTGCGGATGCGCATCAGAACTAATATGGGTTGTTTTTGCTTTATCTCCAGAATCTGATACAAATCTCCGAATGACCCGTTTTGAATAAGTTCCACTAAATCATTTGACAAAAATCTATCAAATTTCAAAATTGTTTAAATATAAAGCTTGCTATAAAGCTAGATTTGATGCTTGTTTTCGTAAAAACTTTTAAATGACAAGTGAAATTTGTTAGTTAAATGTCAAATTGTCAAAATAATTTCAAACTGATAAAAAATTGTAGGCCAAAAATATGCCGCATTTAGTTTTTGAAATTTGATCTAAGTCAGTTTATTATCAATTATTTATTACTCATTCTACGTAGATCCGTAATTATTTGAGTCTGCAACTTAATGCAATAACGCCCTGCTCTTTTAATCAAAACATTGTAAATGTCATACGCAGATTACCATGCGTAACTGTCCTATCATGTGAGCCTAGTGACAGAATCAAGTTTATACAGCCATAATTTATTAATCGATAACCGGTTGTTGAAGCTTCCTAGATCCGCCCAAAGTATATACGCTGCAGAGTAGGCCTCCTCATTAGTATAACGAATTTTTGCACGTTCACTGGGCTGCAGTTTTAATAAGTCTTATCAATTATTTAGGCACAAATTAATTTCAGAAGTTTTCATTTCAGATTATCGTCTGCTTTCCTTTAATACACAGTAAGGACTGTCTGTTACTTTGGTTATTTTTTAGTAACTTTTTCAGTCGCAATAATTTAATAATTATTTTTCAATTACATTTTCAGGTATACGTCCAAGTGTTAATAAATATATGATTTAAAAATGTAAAATTAACGAAGTTTTGATAACGAAGTTAAAATAACATTTTTATAGTACTATAGTTTAATATTTAACTACCAATTTGAATAAAAAATGGCACAGTTTAAGAAAGTGTTTTTTATCAATCATGAATCATTAAGTAATTTTATCATTTACTCTGTATAATTTGGTCATTTTCACTTTCTTTGCGTTTTTAAATTTATTTTATATCGATTATTTTATTAAGTCATAACCTTCTTTTGATTGATTGCTGTTAATGAATATAACTGTAATTATAGGCATTTTCACATCTAATCAGAATGCCTATTATAACGTAAAGTGCATCAACTTTAACTTGTGGGATCCCGCCGGGTTTTGATGATGGCCTACTGCTTCAAAAATAGAGAGAGTTTTTACAGAGAAATTATTACTAATCAACTCTTTTTTACATTTATAATATTTGTTTCTATTACATATATTGTAAACTTAAATAATACGTAATTAATAAAGTATATTAATTATACTAATCTACAGCCTAATTCTTATATCTTGATGAGTTTGTTCCGATCACAGAGCCTTATTTTTTTTTAGAAACAAAATTCAAAATATTGTAATTGTTTCACCCTTAAAGACTGACCCCTTTTTTTCAGATTCGGTTCGTCCCTCCCCGCCCCCTAAATTGAAGTCTCTGGGAGCCCAAAGATACTTTACTATACAGGGAGACATTTGAGGATGCAAAAAGACGACGGTGATCCACCCCCCCCCCCCCTCCTTCTCTCTAAAATGGTCCATTTTTAATAACAAAAACTAATTCGCACTTTCTCTGTTCTAATGTCCGCAAAAATGTGAATGAAAAAAAGTTGCCAGAAAAAGTTTTAGGAGAAAAAACATAAAATGACCACAAGGCCTACGTCTAATTAAATTTCTGCAATGATCGTCGGTTTTTTTAGGAAACTCCCCCCCTCCCCCCGATTTTTGGATTGAAGGTCTGGATCCTCCCCTGTCGTGATTTTAAAGTGTTTTGTTTATTTTTGTTGTAGTTTACTGCGTAATAAAGTTTTCAAGATGAAGATGTCATTGTTATCTCTGCTTTTATTTATGATTATCTTTACAAGTAAGTCAAACCCGATTTAATATCGCTTATTGCGTGTGTTACAACATATGTATGTAATATTTATTGCATGTCTAATATTTTTTAATGATACATTAATTTCATTTAAGCTATGAATACTTCAACGTTTACGCGAGATTACAATATTGAAAACAAAATTATAATTATAATAATATCAAATGTGTAGACTACATATGGGCTACAATTAAATGAAACATAGGCTTTGTAATCCTACGCATAATCTTGTTTTACATTTATATTTTTATCTTAAAATATACATTTTAATAATAAACAATATTTTAGAGAATACGAAGAATACAAAGTATATTAAATTAAATTTCATTGAGCAAATGTGATTTTGTTCAGAAAAAGTAGGCTCTAATAAAATAAAGGGTAGCAAATTCTAATCTCTGAATGCATGATTTTAATTATTTGATGCTAGCTTAACTGAAATAACTACAATTATGTCAATTTTATTCAAGTGAATGCCCTAAACTCCTGCCCCTAACCTCTTTAATTTTACTACCCCCCCCCCCCTCCAACAAAATAATCCATACCCCGTTGTTACAAGATATAAAATATAATGCATAAAAATTATGACTTGTAATAAAACGTATAATAATGAAGATAGAGAAATGAGAAATACTGAATTGTGCCTGTACATTTGTTATGACTATTATAAGCCTGCAGCGCAAAGTTAGAGAAAAACATCTGAAATAATTAAATGATTAATTTGATCTAATTTTTTTATTTTAAATTAGATTACAACTGACTTAAAAATTTAGTATTGAATAATAATACATGTAACTTATATCATCAAACCAAAGCAAAATCTTAAGAATTAATTATGTCGCAGAGTCTGCAGGTACACAATAATGAAACAGTAAATAATAAGTAAAGAATTATGACTGTAAAGTTTGTGACGAGATTTATAAACTCATAATTTGATTAAATTCAACAATACACTTCGCATTTTTTGAATATAAGTGGGGAAATGGGGATAAGATAATAGGTAGGATAAGTTGGTTTTCACGGTCTCAAGCTGCTGACAGCGAGGCAGGCGGGCAGATTAGAGCAGCGTAGGCTGATAGAACACTCTTGTTTGGTATGATGCAATTAACAGTCAATAAAATAGAAGAATTCTGTGAATATAAAGAAATTCCTATGTATAGTTCTCATCGCATTTGGGTGTCCATATAAGAGAATACAGTCTGTTACACGAATGCTAAATTTTTTAAAAAGTTGATCTTATTGTAAAGAATGTGTTCGATAATTTACATTTGCATTCGCGTAGAATGTGAACTTCAATAAAGTAAAATTAATAAAGTTTTACTGGTGGGTAAAGTTGGCTGATTAAGATAATGTTCAGTACATTTATGCATGCAAGTGTTATGTCCGGTGTCTGGACATGATTGTGATGTAATTCAAGTTAGGGTATAACACGACAGTACTGTTATATTTGCACAGAGTTTGCGTATTATAATCGACAACTTAACTTCTAAGATGATTACGTATTGTTGCGTTTTATTTATGTATATCTTTTAAACTTTATCTATATCTTTCAAACGCTTTTATAGTTGAAGTTGCCAACGTAAACTCACAAGAAACCACCGTTGCAGAGATATCTACAGCAACACCTCCTCACACCTCCCCTGTAAGCAAGATCGGTCTATACCTCAAGACACTGATTTTAATTGTTTCCTTTTTAATATTTTAACTTTTTGAAAAAGCATAATAGCTATGCTTATGAGTTACGTATCTTTTGATATAATTTTAATTAAAGGATAAACGATACTGGCTACTATATATGTGTACTATTTTATATAGGGTACTATTGGATATTATATTTTTTTAAGCCTACCGTAAAATAACTATAATATTTGCAAATTGTGTATTCTAATAAATGCAGCTGGTTTGAGTTAATTTTCGTTAGAGTTTAGAAGCTATTATAAACAATATGTTCATTTTTTACGTTTGTTTTTACATTTTAGACAACCGGTGGATCTGAACGTCTACAGTGCACTGGCATCTTCATATTGCTGACAAGCCTCGTTTCTTATTACATCATGTAGTGTAGTCGACTCAGAATGACATCATGAAAACTTTGCATCGACACAGACGATGACGCTTTCAAATAAGAAATAAAGTCGAGACTGATCACGCACCAATACACAGTATAACATTTTAACTTTAATTAAAAATATACAATATATTGCATATAATACACTGAATACAATATTCTGCATTATCGATGATTTTTGTCTGCAGACATTGCATTTCTTTTTGTTTGATAAGCTTTTAAATACTAACTTTCTTCTTCATGCTTACATCGTTTCTAGTAGTCTGCTATATACTGTATACAGTAAAGCGTAACGTAAACTCTTAAATAAATGAAATTTATTTGTCACTTAACAATTTAGATAATTTATATTAAAGAATTGAATAGTCAGCATTGTTTGAAATAATATCTAAACGTTTTTCGCTAAAATACAACAGTTGTAAGATATAAATATTATTATCATTAAACAGATATAAAAAAAATTAAAAATTCACTTGATTTAATACTTAATTGATATTACTTAAAACATTCGACGATAAAAAACATAATAACACGAGGTATAACGAAATATATATGCATAACAGAAAAAGAAAATCACTATTTATCAATATATCAGTAAATCTAATCAAAAATCGATTATAATAAATTAACTACATTTGAGCTTTGCGTGTCATCTATGCGATGCGTGATACAATTCTATGCGGCGACCGACAAACTTGTGCGAGACGTGAACGCACTTTTTCGCATGACGCGCTTCATTTCCGATCATGCTGCCTAGAAACATTGCGGATCATACGCCGTAGATTGAAGAACTTCAATGTGCCGAAAAACGCACTAAATTGCGTAGCGTGCATTACTAAAGTAAACTGAATGATGCCAATTTCATGCGTCTCACGACGTATTTCATATTTCGACGTATTTCGTATTTCGACGTATTTCATGCGTCTCATTACGTTGCGTTGAAATATTTCGATATACTGTATGCTCAAAATCATTTGCGTTACTCAAGGCACAAGAATGCAACACTATGCGTAATTACGAGAAGCATTTAAATGCGTTTCGCAACTAGCTTAATACTGCATGCGGTCCTTATCTATGCGTCTCGTGATGCACTTCACTTCTATAATCGCTATTCACTTTGTGTCTCGCAAGTAATGCACAAAACTGTGTCGTGCGACTCATTCCTATGTATCGCGTTACGCATTTCTATACGTTGCAATAAGCACTCCGTTATATGCTTTTGAGCCGTTGTATGCTTTTGCGACACTCTTCAATGCGATTCATGATGCATAATAATTGCTTATAAAGTTTATACATGGTAAATGTCATTAGTAAAAAATGTATACCTTAAATTATAGTTAAATACCAATATATAAAAACAAGGTTAATTAACATTATTCAGATTGAATTATATTTTGCATTTTTTTACTTATTTCGACTTTAGTTATTTCTGCTGAAACTTTAAATGCAAATTAGAGAAATTAAAAAATTTCAGCTTTAATTTTAATTTATCACTGATAACATATTAAATTAAATTTAGTACTGAACGATTTATAAAAAAAATTGTAGCAAAAACACATAATGATAATTATCTCTCAGACTCGCAGCCATACTGTTAAAGTGTTGATAAAATAATTCGTATTTTGCTTATTTGGTAAAGTACAAGCTATATGCAACTAATCGTCTTCAAAGTGAACTTATGCAGCAATTCATGCGTTTTAAAAACAACTTCCTGATTGCACTGTTTAGTATTTACGACTGCATTCATAAGCCATAAAAATGTCGACGGATT
Source organism: Oconnorella tubifera (assembly GCA_034700105.1). Taxonomy (NCBI): domain Eukaryota; kingdom Metazoa; phylum Annelida; class Clitellata; order Enchytraeida; family Enchytraeidae; genus Oconnorella; species Oconnorella tubifera. The sequence goes on along the minus strand of JAQIXG010001051.1, from coordinate 515 downwards.
GGTTTTGTGTAGAATATAAAAAAGCGGATACACACTGGAGGTTGTCTGATTCAGTTACAGGACACGTCTGACAAGTTTATCTGCTGATCACTGCTCGCCGCTGAATCCAGGGTCGACTAGAAGATTAATTAGATGCGTATACGTGATCATTTTCTTTGATCGTGCACGAGTGCTCTTGGAGCCTATATCAAAGACAAAATATTGAGAACACTGAAATCTTTAAGCCCTAGTCGAAAGACAGATATACTTTAGTGAATATCTGAAAGTCAGCATTTTTATTTATCCGTTTACGCTTTCACGTAGTTATTTGTTTCACTACCGCATTCAAACTTTGAGTTCATGCGAAGTCAGCGGGTTACTTATTTACGAAACAAATTAGAATTAAATAGAAGAAACGGCGTGTAGCGTCAGTTGTAACTATTGACCATTTTGAACATTTATTGACCATTTTGAACATTTATTGACCATTTTGAACATTTATTGACCATTTTGAACATTTATTGACCATTTTGAAC
>JAQIXG010001050.1:0-24862 GCA_034700105.1 Oconnorella tubifera | reverse complement strand
CAATGCCACTTATTATGAAATAAGAGTGATCTTATACAATGACACAGTAAGTCTTAACACACACCCTAACATAAAATCAATGCCATTTATTATGAAATAAGAGTGATCTTATACAATGACACAGTAAGTCTTAACACACATATAAAATGTTTCAATTTCCAATCTACAAAACTGTAAATTTGTGATTCAGTTTTAAAAACACTCTATTATGCAAGTTTTTTCCTCCCACTCAAACTTTTAAACAAACTCATTTTTACGACAGCTTCAAAACTAAATAGAGCTAAATCTCAATCCTTCTCAAAATTGTATTGGCTGAAATATAGGTCATATAAATAATACAATTAAAATTACATTTTTCTTAGGGCTATTGTTAGGGTTAAGTTTAGGATTAAAATAAATAAAATAAAATTTTACAATTTGTTTGACCTATATATTGGCGATTAAACTTATAAAATCTGTAAAATATATCATCACTATCCTGAATAAACAAGACAAAAGAATAAGAACATGTCAGTGTTGCCACTCAAATTTTTTAAATAGATTTCCGTTGTGCTACAACTGGAAACAAAACATTGTTTTTGGTTGATAGTTAAAAAGAACTATTCGAGACGAAAATATTTTCATCTTAGTCTTGTTTTAGTCGTTCTGCTTTTAATTCTTTTTAGTTTTAGTCTTATTTTAATCTCACAATTCTTTCTAGTCTTAGTTTTAGTTTTCGTCAACGAAAATAACACTGATAGTACCTGATTAGAGTAATAGTATGCAAGCCCATACGAATCAAGTCTGAAGTGTCTACGCTTCCAATTCTTTCTCTGTAACAATATCAGTTAACAATCTCATTAAGATACTAAGATATAATGTAGACAATCTAGGAGGATCTGACCAATGGTAGTAGAGGCCGTAGCCTCCAACAGCCAGTAGAGTAACGTCATCAAAGAATTATAAACATGAAACTAATCCCATGTGAAGTCAATCACTCAGCCTACAGAGATGACGAATTTTTTACATAATACAACCAAACCTCTGCATAGAATTACACAGCAATCGAGTCAAAATTTAAGAGCGAAATCTATATAAATAAATATAAAAAACTTAAACAAACCACAGCTCCAATCTTGTTGCAGTAGCCAGACTTAATGCATCTAGTCACCGGATCATCGTACACATTAGACAATGACAGCGTTTTCATATCAGCCAATGCTGGACTTCCCTCTCGCTCATGCCCGCTATCAGAATTACGTCTCGAACGACGTCTAGAATCCGAACTACCTACATTTGATGACGTCTGCGCGACATTCACTAAACTTTTCGACATCTGAGAAGCGTAAAGTTCTGACTGTGGACTACTTTTATACTGCATCGTATTACTACACTGTCGCAACTCAGACCCATTCAGATTCCTACCAACGTCTGAATGAGGAAACGAAACCTGCGGTTCGTAAAGTGGATTTATTCTTATACCGCTTGTTGAGCTCACTGAACGCTGGTGTCCCCTTGCTGCATCGAGAAATTGATTCCCGTTTAAAGTTAAAGGACTGGATGGCATTTGATTGTTTCGTGATGACTGCGGTTTGTGAAAGTTTGGACTAGCGGAATGCTGACTAGCGGATCTGTGATGATTAGACATAGGGCTAGATGACAGAGACTGATTGTCGGATGAACCGGATGAATTGAGTTGAGTTCTAGAAGCAGAGTTGGGTAACTTTAGGTGCGTAGGAAAACTAAAACACTGATTCTGAAATTGATGATATTGATACTGTCAAAAATTACATATATAGAGAAGACTATATATACTTGTATATACTTATATATATTTGTATATACCTATTACATGTATTGAGAATTTGAATATCATAAAACGAATACATAATGCCTTAAGGGCAGCTAGAGTTATTTTGGTAATGAAATTTAAAAGCCGATTCCAAATTAAATCGTATTATTATGTTCAATAACAGATTGCATAGCATTTAACAGATTGAAACATGAATACCTTAAATATATAAATTATTCAGTATTGAGAATCTCTCAAATAATATAATACTTAAACTCAGAGACTAATTCAGAATAAAAATTATATATTTTATTATAGTAGCCATATAAGTAATAATAATAATAATAATAATACTATGATGACTTGATAATTAAACTTTTAATGTATAATCGTATCTAAATTGATACAAAATAATATAATAAATTTTATCAAATAACCTCTATTGGAGTTTTGACTGCAACACCCCCAACTATTTCAACTCTAAATCCTCCTTCACTGTCCAACCTCTGAAAGCTTTTTCTTTTTGGAACCTACAATAGAACTCATAAGTTTATAACAACTAAATCCTGTTATCCATTGTTATGATAGTCGTTAATTCAATCAACAAAAATCATCTAAAGAACAATAATTTAAAAAACTTAGAACTATTATTATCTGATAAGGTCAGTTATATTTAATGCCCGGTTATTATATAATATAAATATCTTCATCTATCAACTATAGTTTGCAGAAATTATTCTGCGGCCATCTATCAACTATAGATGGCAGCAAATTGAAGCGCCTTACCTTAGGTGCAACGAGTTAGCAAAATATTTCGCATCAGAAAACTTAAATTCAGAATCTATTAATTTTGAATTCAGTACTCTGCTACTACACCAATATGCTTTGACAATAATGTAAAAGTATTTACTTCAATTTTAGACATGTCTTGCAGAATTCTAATCCAATCATTCTTCTCATCGTTTGACTCCGCGTTAAATAAAATCTCTTGACCGCTTGATACAATAACTACACAGATAATCATTTTACATATTATTAGTAATAGTAATTCTTTGCAAATGTTGAATCCTATTAATATTAAAATTCCTTACACATAATCTATATCAAAAAGTACTTCAGATATTAGATTTATAAGATTAGAATAATATACAAACATTGTTAGTTGCCAAAATTTATACAGACTACAAATAAATACAATAAATAATAATAGCAGATCTGCTAAACTCAGCATAATTTACAGCAGCGTAAATACTTTAAAAAAATCTAATTAAATGGTCCACTTTCACTACAAATTAAATAATTAAAAATTGATAGATCTACTTATAAATTACAAAACAATACAAAAAAAGCAAGTGAGCTAGAAAATCAGATATATATCTAGAGATGTATATAACTATATAGCTAGAGATATATTCTGATTCGATATTTCAGAATAAACAAAAGTAAATAAAATAACTTACAAAAGCAAAAAGGTATCTTTGATTGCTCGACTGAAGCATCAGAAACCTTAACATAAAATTACATTAGCAGTGTTCAGCTCTCTTAACAATATTTAAAGTAAAACACTAATAATATAATAACAATTATAATCAAACTTTTAACTTCTTAGTGGTAGTAACCTAGCACTGGTACATAATAACAGAACAGCAATAACAGAACTTTTGCAATTACAAAATATGACTAGACTTTAAGTGCCTAGGACCACACTGGCAAAAAGTTTCTTTGGTGCAAGACTGATTAGATATATGAAGTAACAATAACATCCAATTAGTATTTTAAGACAATCAGATGGTACATCAATGTGAACTGAGTGCATGTTTTGGCTCAATAGAGTATATACTGTATACAGTGTATAGTGTTAGTGTATAGTGAACACAATAACACTAACAGATTTTTAATAATTTATATTTCAATAAATTTAAAATAATTTTAAATAGAAAAATCTAACTATGAAATATTAAAATGCTAAATTCCTTCGTCTTTTGGTCTATTTTAATCTATTTTCTTACACAGAATGTTTGATAGATCTTCTATTTCTTATAAATTGAAAACTGAACTTATAAGCCATAACATAATGAATTCACTTTAAATAATTAGAAATAATTACTAGAAACTGAAGTTATAAGTTAGAAAGCTATTAAGTTATAAAGCAATAACTTCTATACGTTAAAAAGTGATTATTTGACTGTGAAACAACTGACCATTGAAACAAAGCGAATGTTATATGAAGCAATCGGAGTAACAACTACTGAATGACGATTGAAGACCTAGAAAACAAAACCAATCAAGCTTTTAATCAAAAAGCTTAAACAAAACTTCATAAACAATAAATATTAATCACAAATATACTATGAAGCATATATAATACATATAACTTTGCATATACTATATAAAGACATTTAAAAATGCAATAAGTTACATATTCTGAGACTGCTTTTAACAAATAAAAAATCTTGTAAAAAAACTAAAAGAACTTAAGGATCATAAACTAAACACTTTGTGATCCCACTTATGGACTATATTTATTTTCATGTTACCGGACATATAATGTATATTTACCGTATTTTCACGAATATAACCCGCACGCGTGCATAACCCGCGGAATTTTCAAATTGTGTAAAAATATATTTTTAGGTAACCTGCACGCGAATATACCCAAAGGGGGGTGCGAGGTATGTAAAATCTTGCATAACCCGCGGGTTATACTCGTGAAAATACCGCAATAACTTACACCAGAATAAATAAAGACAATAAGCTAAATGTTACCAGACTCTCATCTGCAAAGCATTCAAGAAGTCCAGTTAACCGATCGAGTTTAAAGAATCTTCTGCTAAAAGAACTTCTATCGTCATTCAATGGAACAATTAAATATCCGCAATAATTTTGACAATCATCCAAATACGGCATGACGGCATAGTCATCAGAGTAATCCTAACTTAGATCCAGATCGTTCTGGAAATTGTTCAGTTGAACTTCATCGCATTTAGACGTGTAAACATTATGATTTTGTTCGAATACAGATCTTACTTAAGTTTATTTATTCATTTGCAGTGTATAAACTGTATGAAACGTATGTCTACTATATATACTTATGAAACGTATGTCTACTATATATACTTATACATATATGATCTATCATACTCAACTATATACATATATCTGCTGCGTAAGTGTTCATAGAAAAAGCAAGCTTAATAACAGGTTAATTTTTTTATCGAACTATTAGACAACGTATATATTTTTTAAATGCTTGCCTTCCCTCAAAAAAGACTTAGAATTTTTTGAAAACAGAAAACAATATATCATACATATTAATCGTTATTTTGATTTGACACATTCATACATATATTTGAATAAATTTTAATTATTTAAAATTATTTCAAATATATACAATAAAAATTGTATTAAACTCAAATTTAACGATTGATTGTATAAAATACTTTTTATATAAATATATATTAGGAGAACCTACAAACTAATTAACATTATTTTTAATTAATTGAATGTATTATTGTAAGTATATGTAATTTTATCACTTAATAGTTAATTAATTAATTATATTACTTTTATTTCTATTTTAATAAAAGTAAACTTTCACTTTTATAAACTTCACAGCAGCATAAAACTTTTCAAGTACATCACGACAGCAATAAATAAGCCATTTTATTCATTTATACCGTAATGTGCTTTTATAATGCTTCAATAGAAATAACTTTAGAATAGATAAATTGTTGCTTATAATTTAGATACTATTAAATAGTTAACAGAAATTGTCGTGCACTTAATTACAGGTGAGTTATAGAGCAAATAATCTTTTTAATTGCCAGTTGCGTAGTTAGAAATTGACTGAGGGGTGGGGGGGTTTTCCTGAAAAATTGTACATGACCTTTTTCAAAATATCTCTCAGTTGCGGTCTAAAATTTCATGTATTTTATCTCTAAATACAAATCCTCATAGGGGGGAACGGGGGGGGGGGTTACACCGTAAAATCGCATCTTTAATTTTACAAAAAATCTTTTCACTTCTAACAGGCGAAGGATGGGTTAGGTTAACCTCGACAACTCCCCCCCCTGACTGGGTTTAGCTGATCATCATTACTGGCGAAATGTGTATTGAAAGTAACTGTTAGTATGCCCTACGGTACGTTCCCATTAATTCACCGGACGATTGACTCACAATCTGTATATACGAATGTACATATTAGACGGTTGACTCACGTTTTTATCCATCGTGAGTCGATAAACTTCAATAAAATCTGAGATTTATAAGATAATTGAACTAAATCCTACTTATGAAAATATGTATATTGAATATACCAACAGTATCTGCGTGTTATATAATATTATGTCATTGAAATCATTACATAAATATCTAGAAGTTCTTAATATTATAATCAAATTAGGAATTCTATACGTTTAATTAAAATTATCAAACATATTATTTGCTATATTTACTGCAAATTACTCAAAAATGCTTACAATTTTAAAATAATTCATTATACTGATTACATGTAGAGAAGTTTGATAAATAAAAGTAACTTCATTTTGTTTATTTGTTGCCTAATTTCACATATCAGCACAAAAAAGATAATTTAGTGATAAATTGTAAATTACTTAATGAAAAAACTCAAACAGGTGAAATACTTTTTCTCTTTCATTCTTGTAAAATGACATAAAAGACTGGAGCCAATGTGTATATACAAAGAAAAAGAAATTGAGAAAAGAAAACAATGTCACACTTATTCTATTCTGAATTTCAAAGCAAGGAATGGAATCAGAAAATCTAAAATACCTTCTTTAGAACTAATTATCGTATACTAAAAACTATTATATACTACTATATTAGCAAACAAAATTACAACAATTGCTTTCAGTTATTCAAACTCGTTTATTGCTTGGATTCAAATTGAACTCTTATTATAAAGGATACATTCAAATTCTACAATACCGAGCTGGCTACTGAAGGCAATTGATTAACTTATAATTTCTTTAATTAATCAACATTTATTGAAAACAACCACTACTGACTGACAACACACAAATAGATAAAAGCTAGCAAATATGATTAAAATGTAAAAGATATATTAAGACATATCGATGCTATCATCAAAATCACACAACTCCGACTTAGTGCTTAAATAAAATCTACAATAATGTTTGTGAACGGAATGCAAACACTATCAAATTTAAAATTAGTCCCTTCATCATAATTTCATGCACAAAGAAATTGTGATCTCGTCATCAGAGAATTTTTTTCTTATTAATTGCAATTTGTCATATCAGTATAAAAGAGCTCATAGAGACACATTGATAATTGGTGTACGATAGCTCTCAACTTCTATAGTATAATGCAATTTTTAAGCATAGTAAAAGCGTAACTCTAATTTTTGTTCTTGGCTAATATCATACGTAGTTAACGAACCAAACAAGAATTAATTGAATATGTAATTGAATGAAGTAAATACTGAATTAACTTAATTAAATCAGAATAATATGTTAAAATAAAGATTGCTAATTAATTAAACTATATGTTCTATACTTGCTAATTAAACTATATGCCTTGTGATGTCCATATGGAAGATCCACTAAACGCATACTCAGGCCAGTTGTGCCCTTAAATGAAGCCAAAATACAAAAAAACAATAAAAACATCATGGCAAGAATTCACTAACCAATCCGGTTAAAATTCACTACACGTATTTTAAACAGTGTTCCAGATAAGCATGTCAATGATTATAGTGTAGTCATTATATATTCCCACTTTGGTCATTCAATATAGTTCCTAAATTAAAAACTGTTTTAATCAAAAATCTTGATCAATCTTTTTATCTTACAAGATAAAACTTATTCATAAAAAGTCATTAAAAATATATAAATAGATTTAAATGAATGAAAATCAACTAATTTTTAAGTATTATTTCAAAATTGGTAAAAATAATTTGGCAACGAAGAAGAATCAGTAAATAATATGAATGAAATACAAATCCGTTTACATAATAATGAATTTGACATAAAGTCAAAATCTACAGATGCCAGTGTCACTAAATCCTCACGCAAATTAAAACAAGTTTTTAAGTTCATCTTATGTACAATATCAACACTAGTTGATATCATTAAGTTCAAATTACATTACATACATGTTCATTTAAATTAATGTCCAAGTAATAATTAATATTTAAATTTAATCCCTAAAGCATGTTTAATTTATCATGGACTGAAAGATGAGTAGTGCGATTTGTTTTACAATGGGCTCTATACTAAAAATTACTCGACTTGTAAATGCAAAGCATATTATAAAAATATCTCGAGTCTAGGAAATTTCCCCTCCCGAAATCTCCCCCCTGGAAATTTTCCCCCCAAATTTGACCAATTTCCCCCCCGGTATATGAAAGTATATCTCAACATGTTATTTAAAATGTTATTTTTAAAAATTCATCACTCTAAATGGGTGGATAATTATTTAACTCTAAAATTGTTGATTTTGACTCCCTTACTCAACCACCCTATAACGCTTCGTAACATTTCTCTAGACATAGACCCCCCCCTCTGATTGTGAATTTAAAAGATCTTTTCATTTTAGTAGAACTGAGTTGATGAGCACCGGCCCTAGCAGCGAGAGGGGCATTTCCTCCAACCACTGGGAAAAGTGAATTTTCTAACTGCTCTTTTTTGAATTGTGAACAATTTCTAAAGTGTTCGTTTTATTTAAAGAAAAACGGTTATAGGAAGAAAAAATTAGTCTAGGCTATTATTCTGAAAAGTCATAACATTTATTACATTATTACATGACGAAGTTCCCCTCCCCCTCCCACCTCTTCAGCAAAACCAAATTCATGCATCCATAATAATAATAATTATTGATAATAATATTATAGGCTTTGAGCTTGTAATTTCTTCACAGTTCAAATATTCGATATTATAATTATTGTTCGCTTCATCTCCAAATAGGAGATTTCTTTCTATTTCTTTCTATTCAGTTCTTATTCAGGGATATAAATTTTATCATAACTTTTTTATTTATTATCTTAAAAATTATTTTTATTATTTTGGACACGGGGAAGCCTGGGGGAAAAAGCGAGGAAGAAATTGGTCAAATTTCGGGGGGAAATTTCCGGGGAGGAAATTTGCTGCTTCCAAATATCTTTCTATAATTAGAATTTTTCTAATAAAGTCTATGATTGCCTTATCATTTACTTAAATTTGACTATACTTAGTAAACAAACCGAATAGTTGACTTGAAATATTTCAACTAGAATCAATTAATTTTTTCACTAGAATCAATTAATGTAGCTCAATTACGTGTCAATTTCGAATAAAATGAAACGTATCGAAAATGTAATTTGATCTTAAACTGAATGAACACCATTTGTATCAAGTACATAGCCTATGTGTCAGATTTAATCGGAGTAGACTTTGCTGAACCCAAAGTGTTGAGTGAACCTTGAGAGCCCCTGTTAGTTGAAGCAAGTATCTGAGAGTGTGGTGTGGTCAGGGACTGTTTGGAGAGGGGAGGTTTCTTGGAGGGAGGCTTCATCGATGACTTCTTATTCTTGCTTCTTATATTCTCTTTATTGTTGTCACTTGTAAACTGCGGAGACAAAAGCAAAGTTATTGAGCTTTTATATGTTTATTAATAATAAAATAGATAATATAACTAAGCACTGCAGTAATTTGAATGTCTTTTATATTTTCATTACAGCAAAGAGAAAGTGACAATGTAATACCTAATTTATTACAAAAATATCTTCCTAAGCAAATAATAAATACTTCAGTTTCACATCAAAAAAACACTGATTTTATAAATTTTCATATTTTTACAAGAGTTGAAGTTGGCATTCCTAATCTCTACGGGTGACCATTTTTTAAAGCTCAAACATAACGATTCATGTACCACATATACCGGCACAATTATGTAAAAAAATATATTTACCACATCACAAGTTGATGATCTTGCAGACGCTGAACTGATTGCTGAGTCTCCTGATGTATTGTGTCGCTCTTCTACACTGCCAGTCCCAGTGTCACCATCAAATTTCAGTGTTGCCATTGATGAGCGCATCTGGATTAAAGAGATTTACAGCAAAGTATTTTTCTTTAATAGATATATATTAAGCCAATGGTCTAGGTTAAAAAGGTACTTTTAAGGCGTCTATGCTTGCACACAATGCATTATATTTTATCTAATGTATGTAATGTGGGAATCATGTGATTAGATACAGAAAATTGAATGCAATCATCACAATTTTTTCACAATATATCATCACCATCACTTTTAACTTATATTGCCATCAGATTACTAAAGATACACTATCACTGCTCTCTTCGTTCCACTAACACGACTCACGCGCTCACACAAAGTGAAAGAGATCACTTCACGCTACACGCATCGACCATATCCGGTCAGAGATTATCTGCTGACCATTTCTAGAAAGTCAACTGACCGTTCTACTGACTGCTTATTTAATCTACGACTGCCCTTACAGTAAGCACCCATTGCTTCGATGTGCCCACCAAGATTACAGACGATGTTTAACTCTGGTATTACTCCGAGAGCTCTAGTGTCAACATGTGTATCATCATTTGGCAGTATATATGATAAGCAAATGCCTTGCTTAGCATTACATACAATAAACAAACGTCTTGCAAGCAACAAAAGTCACCAATCAATAAAAATCCAGATTGGCATAAACATCAGTCTGTAAGTGATTGTATAATTCAACGTATTGTGTTAAACCATAGACTTATTAAAACTAAAATATTATCATAAAAAATAAAAAACAATAATAAAAATTTGATCTATCCAATTAAACTAGTACAAAATCTTGCATTGTTTCATGTCTCAGTTTTTACTCAATCAATCATAAAACATATACAACATACAAAGAAAGAGCAAGAGTAGCAAACTATCAGTACAAAAACATTAGATTTAATCCTTGCTGAACATAACCCTGATAAGACTCTAAATTAAAAATCTATTTGTTACAAGTAAACCTTCCAAACCATCAATAATACATTCAACACATAAATATAAAATCACATCTCTAATAAGTAGCATATCAATATACTCCATAGAAAATGTTTTAAATAAACAAGTTGAAAAATATGCATTGAAATCTGCAACAATATGACCACATAACTTAAAAATGTAATAGTGATTATTTCATTACAATTTTTAAAATACTAACAGATATGATTTTTGTAATAAAATTTAATTTAATTTCCAAACAATGCTTTTAAAATTGACAAAATGAAATTTAAAATTTTTGTTATATTGTTATAACATTTACAAAACTCACAAAAAAGCGTCAAATTTACAATATAATCTATGAACAAAACTCAACAGTATTCAGCGATATAAACACCACTAGATTATCATAAATTAAAAATCATTTGCCATCAGATTACTAAAGATACTATCACTGCTCTCTTCGTTCCACTAATACGACTCACGCGCTCACACAAAGTGAAAGAGATCACTTCACGCTACACGCATCGACCATATCCGGTCAGAGATTATCTGCTGACCATTTCTACAAAGTCAACTGACCGTTCTACTGACCGCTTACTTAATCTACGACTGCCCTTACAGTAAGCACCCATTGCTACGATGTGCCCACCAAGATTACAGACGATGTTTAACTCTGGTATTACTCCGAGAGCTCTAGTGTCAATATGTGTATCATCATTTGGCAGCATATATGATAAGCAAATGCCTTGCTTAGCATTACATACAATAAACAAATGACATGCAACGAAAAAAAATCACCCATCGATATAAAACAAGATTGGTAAAAAAACAGTTTGTAAGTGATTGTATAATTCAATTATGACAATACAATACAGTACCTTCAATAATAAATTAAATATAAAATTAAATCTCACTTGGCCATCTTCCAGTTCTAGATCATCCGAGTCACTGTTATTCGGAAGCTCTGCATTGATCGCCTCATTAAGAATATATGTAGAACGAAAGTCTTCCAGTATCATACTGTGTCTCTCCGTCTTTGTTAAAACACGCGGGTAGGTAAAATCACGTCTCTGTGGAGTCTCACCTAAAGAAATGAAAGTTATTTCTGAAAGAAATTTCTGTTCAAGTTATTTGTTTGTTCATTGTTTACAATATAAAACATGTACAAAAAGGCAATGAACTGACAGGCATCGATTAAAAAAACAATAAATAAGCATTAAGCAAATAATAAAATAATTATCATTATAGTAAACAGTAATTTTTTTTATCAAATTCGATTAGAAACAAATTTTAAAAACTGCTCAAGCTAAAACAACGTAACAATGCTCATATAAAACGAATCCAGTCAGCAGCAAAGTTAAAAGAAACTGTCATTTACCAGTAGGAATATCTATAACCAGTCCTTTTGTAATGAACTGCTTCACTTCATCAACACGCTTATTCATCTCACTTTCAGTCAACTCCACCCAGTGACTGACAGATTGACCGTATTCACTAACTGCGGTCATTTCATTGTCTAAATTAGTCTTCAGAGCTTCTTGCTCAGAGAGAAGCTTAACATCGAGATCTTTTACAACTCTCTCGGTTCTAGCTTCAAAAGCCTATTATTTAAGTAAACAATATTAAAAAAATATATAAAAATACATAACGAAAAGCATTTATTTATAGGTTTTCACATTTGCAGATATAAATAAATTATTAATGCTATAACCTTAATAATCCAGACTACGATAGTAGCATAGAGCTTGTAGCCTATAAATGTTACATAGACATAAAAAGAGTTAATATACAAATACTATATGGTTAATAATATAAATTAAAATAATATTTATTATAATTATTAATAAAGAAAAATTAAAAAATTAAAATTCAGAGAAGTTGAATGTAGCTTGAATGATAAAAGGATTAGCGGATATCTATACAAACCTGTTTATCGTCTCTAAAAGTCTGCATCGTTGAACCAATTAAAGTTTTCTGTCGATCTACCATTGCAACCATAGATGTAGAATGTGTCTTCCATGCCTAAATGCAGTAATTAACAATCTATATTCAAGAGCATATCTTTTACTCAAACTATAACAATTTTTGATTGAAGAGATAGAGACACAATAGAAGGTAGTAATTTGAAACTATAAATTTAGTTATTTGATTGCGAAGATGGGATTGGGTGGATCTGGAAAAGATATTGCAGCAGATAACATCGAGGAGTGGGAGCTCCTAGTGAGAAAATCAATAAACAAAGAGATTCAGGACAAAAACTGAGAAAAGTAATCAGCAGATTGAGAAACAAAGCTTGAAATTAATATCGACAAGGATATGAACTATTTAAAAAGAATATTGGATATTGTGAAAACTAAACAAATTAAGCATATTTTAAATGGTCACATGTCATTAAATGTCATTACCTCTTGCGATTTAATAGAGAAAGCATTCAGTTCATCTCCTAGATCACTGATTTCATTATTGACATTATCAACTGATAATACCAGACCATCAATGTGTGATGCAGCCTCTATGCAATGAGCCTCAATCATGGCACGCGTCTCATCTTGATTCACTTCACATGATTTCATTGCAGACATTACATGACTGGAAGTAGCCATAAATTGATTTATTTTATTCATGACTTTCTACTGTTAAAAAGTAAATAATTAATTAAAAAGTAAATAATAATGCTAATCTGGTTGTTTACTATATGGTCAACAAAATAAAAATCCATGCATCATGCATAAGTGATTTAATCTGCTCCTTTTTGAAAAAAAAAAACAACCCAGTATAATCTTTTTTAATTTTTAATATGATTTGGTTTATTTCATTGAGAATTAAACCAAAGCTAGAAATTAAATAAAGTATGCAATAGAGCATCATCACTACTTTATTTTATTACTTTGTTTGAGAAAGAAATAGATGACTTTTTATCAGAATAAAAGTTTCTTAAGCATTGACAAAGAAATTTAAATATTATTACAAATCATCTTATTCTTAAGTCATTTCAAATGTCTTACTTTACGCCCGTTTCTTTGTATTCTCCAGCTTGCATTTCTGACTTGTTCAAATTATCCACTAACTAAATAGCATCAAAATCACATTATTTTATTAGCATTATTTCAAAACAGAAAATACAATAAAATGAAGGTATCAACCGATTTCTCTTATAAGCCCTTAAAGCTTCTTAGGGATGCGGGTCTCTTCATACTTCTTGTAAATCCAATTGCTGTGAATTAATAGTTCAATATTTATGATCATGTATCTTGTATTAGTTGAACTTTATTTCAATTAAATTTCGTTGTTGCATTTACTTAATTTTTAACTTTATAAATATCATAATAATATTGATACATAATGATATTGCATGATTGTTATTATGATGAACTGGTATTATGTGACAAAATAAAATCAATGTTCAATGTTCAGTTTAGATAATTATCGTAAATATTGAAACCAAGGAAATAAAATTTCAGCAATTAGTCTGTAATGTGAAATTATAAAAACTGATCTGACAAAACAAGACAAGAGGTTATAATTCCGGATTTATTTTCTAACCTATCCTTATCCATATCCTAAATTATGTGACACTAAGAATAAAGTTAACTGATTGTATCCGTTATTATTGAAAACTAGGTATTAGAAAAATTGTTGCAATTTTATTGGCTCATTCTTGACATTTTCAATCAGATTTTCTTGTAATTAGAAGGTTTTAATAAATCTTAATTTGTAAAACGACGAATATAGTTACTATGAATGAATTTTATAAGAACTCCAAATATCAAATACCCTCTGCGTTTGTTCAGTCATGCGGAATTGTTGAGATTGTGATGCGTCCATGAGCATTTTTGTAAAGCTAGCGCTCAGGTCTGATGCAAAATCCTAAAAATGATCCATAAAACAAATCAATAAATGGTTGTTAATCATTAGTAATACTTATCATTTAGACAAAGATTTAATTCCAGATTTATACATATGTCATAAAGAACAAAATCTTCTTACATTCTTCTTGTATCTTCTTGAAATAAATTTCCAAAACAATAACAATTTATTGTAACAAATAATATTTTAATTCATTTCAGAAAATGTAGACAAAAGAAATTACAAAATGATCTATTTATAAAATTATTTCAAAAACCACTATAAATTTAATCAATTAATTTTACATAGTAGAATCGTACAATATAATTATATTATTACATCTAAAACAATGATACAACAAATAAATGACTTGTGCGAGTTTATTCTGTGAAGATCTCAACTCTTCAACTTCATTAATATGCTGCTTAATTGCCATCATCTGTTGATCAGTGAATGATATCACCAATTCTTTATGTGCAGCAAGATTCTGCTGTTGTTGACTGACAAATTCATTCATCTTCTTTTCTTGCAAGCTCATCTAAATTAAAATAAAATTACTTAAACAATCCCAATATAATAATTCACTTTATTCCACACTAATTGACAAATAAAACAGCTTTACTAGAAGTACATAAAGTACATAAAACAACATACTACTGCCGTTGTCAACGCAGGCAAAGCTAGACAAGACCAATGTAATGTTGCCACTGGGATAAATATAATGATGTAGACTATATTCTCTCATTGAAGTCATTGTGTGGTAACTTTGTGTAGTGAACGTTTTGTACCGTTTTATTACATTATTTAGAATTATTCTATTATTGTTACACACCTATTACAATGTCCTGCCTGATTAATCATCTAGCCAATATGACATGATGCAGCGGCATCTACATCTCAACTTAATTAAAACCTTAAGCGGATAGAATCCGGATATATGTACCGATAATCAGTAGCATAAAATATCTATAAGACTTAATAGCTTAATTTTAGTCATCGTTACAATGTTATTTCATGACATTTTACAGATATTCTATTTAGCTCACTCGTTTAAACTTCATTTAGTATAATATTCATAAAGTAAAATATTCATATAGTAACGATAACGCGTCATAAAATTAAATTTGAGTATTGCAACAAACATAACTTAAATCTTGCAAAAATTATTATTTAAGTACTAATTTGATTAAACATTTACTTTTAAAAACTATTTAAAAAAGATTTCTAAAAAATTGAATCTCCAAAATCATTGTTTAATTTTTATTTGTAGTCGGTAACAGGGGGTGTACTACGTATAGAATCAATATATATGCATCGATTTCTTAAAAATGTGTTCAATTACACAATGATTTCGTTTTTAATAGCGCGGTATCATTAATCGGATGACTCAACAGTCCAATGAAATAGCTATAATAATTATAACCAATAGCCGCACATTTTAACCATTAGCTAAAATTTATTTTTAATTAAGCAGTTTCCTTGAAAGTGACATTAAAACAATATAAAACTTTGTACAATTTTTATCTCAAAGTTTGGACAGTGCCTTTTAAATATATCAAAATTTCCAACAAACCTGTTGTTTAAAGAGTGCACTAAGCCCTTGAAAGCCACCTGCCAGTTTATTCAACTCAATGAGAACACCTTGCACACCAATGATGACTGTTTGCTCATTGAATTCAAATAGACGACAAATCTCTGAATCCTAAAATCACAAATAATAGCAGGACTAAAAAATACAACAAAGAACAAGTTATTTTCAGAGGCAAATTCAGCATGGGTTGATTCTCCCATCCCACCCCCTTCTAGAATGATTCAATCAGTATTGTGCTATACATTCTGTCTCAAACTCGAAATATCAAAGCAATATAGAAAGACAATTTATTGACATATTGACAACTCGCTAAACAAAAACAAGTAACAAGAGAGAATTTGACTCTAAAAGCAGAGCATTGAATAATTTTGATTCAAATTGAATGAAGAAACAAGCCATATTTTTGTTCTAAATATGTTTGTACATTATACTCAAAAGGGCATATGACATCAAAATACCATCAAAAGTGGGAATCTTTAGAAATAATATGATGTCCTAAAATGAATCAGAATTAATTTAATGATCGCTCAATTCTGATTCCAAATTAAATAATTTATTATCAGAATAATTATATTAATTTATTTGAATAAATCGCCAAATAAATTGTCAATAATAACTGTACAAAAACATCACACTCAAATACATCAGACCAAATACATCAGACCAAATACATCTGATCACAATAGCACACTTGAAATTATAAAAAAATCCCAAGAGTAGTTGAATCTTGAGAATTTTTGTGGATTGCGACTTAAACTTAAGAACGTTCTTATTTCTTTCTACGCTCAACATATTTCTAATTAAGTTCATCAATACCAGGAGCTAATATACTAGATCTCATTATACATTGTAAGCATTAGATACCTTGTTTTTGGTGCAGTTGTTTGCAATATTATCAAGATCTTTATGCATGCCGTGCGTATGCCTCTCTAGTCCGTGATTTATATGTACAAGTCCTTGTGATACACCTTCACAAAGACTCGATAGACTAGTCGACAGCTTACTGGTCTCTGCTGCACGACGTTCCAACAACTCATCTTAGAAACAGCAAATAAAAATATTAAAAATTTATTTCAGGAGATTAAAGTAAAATATTAAGAATAATAATAAGGTTATAATAATAACCTAACATATTCATCAGTCGTTCTACTTTTGTCTTGCATCAGTATAATTCAAAGAATTGCTTAGTAAGTATTATTATATCACTTAATTTACACTCAACTGTAAATAAAATTTTCTGTAAATCATAACTATTAACACTGCAGAAGATTGTACAATCTACTATTATCTAATTCAGAAATTCTCTTAATAAAAGTAATTATAACAAAACATTTATTATTATTTACTATTATTATTAAGATTATTAACAGCTAGGCCTGAGACATCATTCATATAATATGATAATCCATGACCTTAAACCCTAATATAACAATAGATATCCAAAGCATACCCAAATTCGAGTAAATAAGCGAATTTGTCTCCTTCTGTTTTTGCGAGAAGTCCTCAAGATTCAGTCCCATTTCAGCCATGCTATCGGTAAACGTTCGTAGAAACTTGTCCTGTACTGTTGCATTGACTGACTCCACTCCTCTCTTACGATCAAGTTTAGCGTGCAATCCAGCAACATCACGCGTTGACTCATCAGCAGTGCAGAGCAACTGTGAATGGAACAACACAGTATAAATAACAATGCCATAAATAACTGTGCCATCATAAATGACAATGGAGCAACAAGGTGTCAAAAAATGAATCCTAAGTGATTACCAGAGATGATCCATCCATCATTTGTAATTGGACAGATTTCAGAACAAAGTGCTCTGAAATCATCTTTATCGTGTTACAACTAGTTATATAATGAATTATAATCTATTCATTTCATTACCTTCTTAGCCTCTGAGTGCAGTTTTCCTTCCATGTTAACATGCACGTTAACAAGATGAGTTTGTTCATCACGCTGTTGTGTAGTGACACCCAACTTTGTCTTGGTGACACGTAATGTGTCAGTTGTCTCCTCCAGGTCCTTTGTTGTCTGTTCTAGATCAGCGACAGTGTCTTCCAACTCTTTCTTTGTGTCGGAGAATAATTCACCTAACTAAACAGTGACAAAGTAAACATTAAATATGGATGCATATTTCATTTCAAATATTGCATGGTATATATATAAATACACTAGAAGTTTAACATGATTAATCAAATGTTTCTATAAACAGGAGAACAAGTAACAACAGAGAAAAAAAATCAAGTAAATATACTTTTCAATTAGATCAATTCATTGTAATAATTATCTATCAACAAGATTTAATATAAACCTTCGTCATTTCAAATTTCAGGACAGAAATGTTTTCTTCATAGTCTTTTATGGTGTCCTTTTGCTGAGCCAACTGGGACTGCATTGCTCTGTTAATTTACAAAGAAAATGTTCAGATATTTTAAAAGTTAACAAAAAATGAATATATATCTTTCAATCAATTGTGTATATTGGAGAGCTTGCTCAACGTCTTTAATATAGAGCCCGCAGAAATACTAAACCCAGACATTGAATTTATTGTTCTAAAAGCAACTGTAATATTTAACTGACAATCTTTCAATTAATCAAATCTGGTATTTATTTTATATAAGAAACAAATGAACCAAATGCCAAGACAGCGGTTTGAACCTCAGTTTCTAAACTTAAAATCAGCACACTAGTTACACTGGTCTATAGTAACTATTGAATAATTTATTACCCAACAATTAATAACAAATTTTATATAGGTTATTGAATCATGTTTTTAACTAAATTTTGTCAACACAGGACAAAATGCGCATAAGGTACAGTAAGTTTCTAGCAAAAAAAGGCTATTGAGTAGCAATATGATCTTGTTAATGAGAATAATTTTCCTTTATGAACAATGGTACTTAAGTTAAAACAAATTTTTCAACAATTTCAACAGATAAAAAGCATTACATGTAATTTTCTTCAGCTAAAAATATGCCATTCTTATCTCTGGCTGCTTGAAGATCTTTTCTCATTCTTTCTATCTCTTCCGTATACTCCTAACAAAATTAACAAACAATAAATTTACTTTTAAATTAAATTTTACTTTATTATTAAAAATTAAAACTATTTGTAACAATATGAAGATAATTATTTAAATTCTACACAACGTAAAAACAATACATGTATAATATTAAATACTGTATCTTACATAAGGAAATCACAATTTTAGTGGTAAGCTTCACTTTTTTTTATTACCTCTCTGAAAATGTAATTAATTTAATAATTTTTCTTACATTTAAATAAAATTTTAAAAATCTTATATTTACAATTAGCATTTATAACATCTGTAGATAACTAGTAAATACATGACTATTGGTTTTTTTTCAAAATATAAATATACGTCAATATTGTTTCAGTAAATATATATGAATACTTTGCTCATAAATACAGAATATTCATCCTGTCATAATTCTACTGAAAGATAACTGTTGATAACTGGAATTGTTACCGAATCAAAGTATGCGCAAATGTGCATTGGAAATATAAGACACGAGAATGCTTTCTTTTAATGATATAATAAACAATACTACCAGTTTAAATTATCCCTGCTTACCTTAAGCAAAGCCTTTTTAGTCAACTTCTGGTTGATCTCAGGTTTGTTCGTAATATTTTTGGCTCGATTGGCGTATTCTAGAGTACTTAAAGTTTCCTACATTAAATACATATAAGAATTACAACATAGATCATCGTAACACAGTTGAAACATTGGCTTTCTATTAAATCAACCAGTCATGCATTCTAATCTCAACGCCAACTAAAATGCTACACTTTAGAATATACACAAATATTGAAAAATAAATGCTACAGGTGACGCAGCACTGGCCATGTGTTTTACCAAAAAAGCATTCAGTTATATTGATTCAGAAGAAAAACTGATCGTTTTGCATTGATCATCCAGACTGTGCAATTACATGTCTTAATTTCTTATACACTTTAAGAAAAGCTATTTCATTACTAGAATCATTATATTAACTCAACGAAATCATTCATTATATTTCTTCTTTCGTTTAATAGTAATATAAATAATAATTTATCTAAAATTAAAAGCAAGATATCATTCAAAATAATAAATGCTGACAAAAAATATCATCCATAAAACAAATCTTAAAAAACAAATTATATCCTATTGAATAACAATACCTTTAATTTAAATTCTTTGTTTAAAACTTTAAACAAATAAGATAAGAAAAGCACATAAAGTACATAAAAAAAATACATAAATATATATATATTTAATGGTTCATCAACAATTTTTCTACAGACATTTGGTAAATAACACTACGTTCCAACATTTGATCTGCTCTAGCTGTAACCATTAAAATAATCCTAACCCTATAACCTTAACCATAGTCTTAACCCTAACTCTAATGTTGCAGTTAGACCAAATGTCGGTGGACCAAATGTTGATAAATATAGAGTCACAGACCAAAGTCTGTAAACAAATGAATCATATTTAATGATCTAACCTCTAGATTGCAAGAGGCTGGTGACACGGTAGCAATAATGGAAGTTTTTGTTCTGCCACCTAGTGAATCCTGAAGCAAACGAGTTAATTTACTCTCTCTACAACAAAACAATACAACGACAGTAAATATCAGCTTCTTTCTTGTTCAATATCATATCAACGCACAGCTTATGAAATGGCTATACAGAAATCAAATGATCAATACTTGACTTTATCACAGACATTAAATAAATCTTAATATCGTTAACAGAGACCATTATTATATTAAGTATCATATATAATAAGTATTCTCATATAGTATACACTCTTTCTTATTACGTCATTCCAATAAAAGTATTAGAAATTAATATTAAGAAAACCGCATACAATAAATCGTCCTCTACCTATAAGGAACATGTGGTGTGTGTTCAACCAGTGAAGTAATGACTCGGCCCAGTGTCAGTAAACTCTGATTAATATTTCCTGCCTCTCTTGCTCGCTTGTCAACTGCCCCTGAGCGCCCTATACATTCACTGCCAGCCAAATCAACCTGTTAAACAATCATTTCGTTTAATACCAAGTCAATGTATCTGCGAGCAGTCTGTGTCAATATAACTATACATTTACTAAATGCTCACACATTGACAATATAATATTAGCCACATGAAATGTACTTACCATTTTCATTATAATACTTATGCCATAAATCTATTATAACTACTAGAAGAAATTATGCTATTCATTCATCAGCACATCCTGAGTTCAACTTGGATTCTGAAGAATTTTTTATACATTTTACATTTTTTTCTTGAAAATAATTATTGCTAAACTGTATTACATTGTAAAATTGTAATGACGATTATAATTAAGAATTGGAGTCGATTAGTTACAGTTTAAGGTGGAAGAGAGGACAATAGGTAGTTAAGTTGACAATCCACTTAGTGAACATGAGGAAAGTCAAAAAGAAATAATTTAGTTACCAAATTAAGTTTGCCCGTCTTTAACAATTCCTCTCCATCAACTGAATTCTCTTTGATATGAATTGTCACCATGAATAGAGAGTGTGATCGACTGTCGCAACATAAAACATACAAATTTATCATAATATTCGAATAAATAAATTCATTTATAAGACAAGAGTATTTTATACTACATATTCTATATAGTGTCTAAAAATCAGCAATCTGTAAACACAAGATTCCAGGGCAGATAAAACTCATTCTCTCTTATGATTGCAAGGGCAAGCAGGATTGCCATATTCAGTGAATGTGAAACCATTGCCATGGATGCTGACTACACGTATAACCTAATTCTCTATTTATTCTCAAAAGAAAAAAGATATAAAAACTCGAGTGTACCTGGAATGAGCATTCATGAGAGTAGCAGCAGTCTGTCTCTTGGCTTTTCCTTGTTGTAATATCTGATAAACCTGATCTTTATTATTAACCACCACTTCCTCAAGGCCTTGTATAATACAAACGCCCTAAAAATTACACAACCTTAGACTTAATAAATACTAATAATAGCATTGTGTTGTGATTAAGCTATCTATTACCATATATAAAGTGTGAACTGTGACAACTGCATTCAGACAATTTATGGCTTTAAATATTGAAGAAAATGAAAGAAAATTTAATTTTAGAAATCTGGATTTTCAGAAAATTAAACAATTATTTAACTGCCAAAGCTCTGAATCTAATTTTCATGAGCACTAATCAATCGATAGCATTAGCATAAAATTAACTAATTCAAATTTTGAAATCTGTGATTGTAAAATAAAGAATATATTTTAAAATAACTACTTATTAAATTGACTACATATTAACTGACTTAATCTAATCTGCACGATACACATTCCTAAAATATACAACAGAATATAACAAAAAAAATGAATTATTAAAAGCAAATTGAAATAACTGAATATAAAACTGTGAACTAAATATCTTCACCTCTACCTAAATCCAGTGAAATCATAACCAAAAGTTTATAAATATCAATTTTTTTTACCTTTTTAATAGAATCTTCATAAATCTTTAGCCTTGGATTCTCCACAGAATCTGCACCTAGCAGATCAATCAGTTCCTCATTGTAAATCTCCAGATATGACACTCTCACAGTAAATTCACAATCCTATATAAATATATACAACACTCATCTCAATGATTTAACTAAAATTTAATAAAAAACGTAAACAATTTGTCCTGCCGTTATTAAAGTTCTACAATAATAATATGTATCATTATAATGTATCATATACCCCTAGATAACTACTATTATTATGCTCAATTTCATACTTTATAACACAGTGTGTATATAATATAACAAACCACTTTAACCCTCTAGACCCCACAAGTTTTTTTTCGAAAATCTTCAGTTCCCCATGAATTTTGAGATTTTTCAGTCAAATACGGATATACGTATACTTTTTTAAATTGTAATTACATGGATAAAGATACAGCTTCAGAAAATATATTAATTAAAAGATAACAAAGAGACCTTACTGATGAAGCTTTTTACTTAAAAAATATAAAAACTGACTATCTGTCTGGCATCGAGACAGAATAAAAGTATGCGTAAAACAACATTTTAAATATTTACCCGTACTAAAAATAAGTCTCAGACATATCTATGCTTGGCAAACTAGATTACATGTATTACATATATGCAGATAAGTCACAGTACAATTCTAATTGTCTTTGAATAATTACAAATTGTAAAACTCGTGGAAACATCCTATAAAACATGGAAGTTTTTCATATCGCGTCCTTGACATTATTTTCGCAATGTATGGAACATGTAATAAATCATCTTTGCTCTAATCATTTTTATATTTGGAAAGATGGTGCAAACCCATAGCAATGCTCAATGTTTCAGCAAAAGCCTTCATTTCTTCCCTTGTAGTCTCCACCCAGTGACGATCTGAAGATGTGTAAGGATTTGACGGATCGGGATTATTTCGTGGATTGATGAAAGCTTTGCTCTGTCACCAAATTCAATTGAGACTGACTCAAATAAATGTGGCTGCAGTCTTTGATTTATTTCACTAACTGCCTTGCGCCTGAATATAATTCCCTCTCTCTCACTCTGTCTGTCTCTGTCGGTCTCTCTCTCTCTCTCTCTCTCTCTCTCTCACGCATATGTTAATAATTATATTTTTTTATATTTGGATCAGCAGCCCATGCTGGCGCCGATTAATCGGTTTGGGCCAACATCCGGCACAAACCGATTTCCGGATCAAATACCGGTTATGCACTACTAGGCTGTCAAAGAAATTTTGACCAATACTGCAGAGTAAGTACTGTAGGTCACTGTTTTGGAAATTTAAGTCACCTTGCGGACCAGTTTCTTCGCAAAATGTAATAGAAGGCAGTGACGGTACGGTCATCCCATCCAGGAAGAAAGACATTAGTAGCTCTGGTAGCTGTACGCGTCATTCCACCTCTTCAGCCAGCTCTACAACGTCCTTGCAATGACGAACGAGAAGGTCCAGATCTTCTTCAGATATTCTACTAGTAACTGAAGATGATGGTGACGGTGAACGGGAAGAAAAGTGAGATGAGTTGGAGAATGTGAGAAATCTGTCAATGGTCCTCTGTTGAATCCAGAACTATCTGAGTCATTCTGAAAACAAATATACTACACTAGAATCTATCAATATAAAATATACATATCATTTGTCAGCTTCAGCTTTGAAAGCATTGTAGACAAAGTGCATTATTGAAATTATAATATTTTTGCACCAGATACTATACAATGTTTTGTAAAATGAAAATTATAAATATTTTTAGAATAAAATTTCAAACACCAATGTAGCATGAAAATATCTTTCAGCGTAGCATAAATCTAATACATCAGAGCAATTTTAAAATAATTGTAAATAAATGTTATCTACAAAAGAGACTATACCTGTAGAGTAATATCCAGATCAAAACCATTTGATAAATCGTCATTATCTTGAAGAACTAAATTTGCTGCTTGACCAGAAGTATATAACTTTGGCTTATTGGACATTTTTAGCTTCAATAGTTCAAATTGCAAGCTATTATAATATACAAGCTAATATTGTCAAATATGAAAACCAGTCGAGCTCAAAAATCGAAATCATTGAGATTTGCCAACATAATAACTTACTACACAGTGCTAGTAGATACAAGATACATGGAATCATGCAGATTGACAAGTAAAGTTAGACCAACTTTACTT
>JAQIXG010001049.1:0-24874 GCA_034700105.1 Oconnorella tubifera | reverse complement strand
AATAACTCCCCCCAAACCCTTCCACGCTGTTTCCGCTCTGTCAACTGCGGGATCCGGAATGGATAAGACGTGAATGGAAAGAAGTTGAGAAAGGAGCTCAGCGGCAGCAGCAGCGGATGCCAAAAAGGCAGACGGTGCCATTGTTGCTCACACTGCGGACTCCAATCCCACACCATCTTAGAGGGAGGCAGGCTTGTGACCATATTGAGGGCGATAAGTCGATGTTAAGGATTAGTGTCAGGGATGTTCTAAGCCCACGCTTAGAATAGGATGCCAGCTCAGGACTGGAAGAGCAGTTAGCGGTATGGAGAATGTGAAGAAGCTTTGGTATTGCGTAAGCATTCTTCAGGAGGTAGAGGGCAGAGTGAGGTGGTCTATTTAAATTGTTATATATGTAATTATTCTACAGTGATATAAAATATTCTAGTTACGTTTATATTTTTTTCTTCTACTGATTATTTTCTTCTCTTCTATCAACATTTAAAAAGTCAAATTTATAACACACTGCCATAATATTTAAGAAATTTGATCAAAAAGTTTAAAATCAAAAGTTTGTGATGACAGTAAAAATATTTGATGTAAAATTACAATGATATAATTACTTGCATTATTGCTTGAATAGAAACTGATTAACATCTGTAAAGAATTAGAATAAAGTTTCTAATTCTTTTATATACCTATTCTATTATAATTTATATAGAGGGTCGAAAATAGTTACAGTTAGATGTTTAACATTAATAAGATTAATATTTCATGAATGCGCTTAGAAATTAAAACATAGTTAATCATTATTTTTTGTTATATAACTGAAATTTTACCATGTTTTATTCATTTATGCATTTAAAATGCAGAATAATTAACACAGTTAATAGAGATCTATACTATATTTTTATAATACCAGGCCTATTGCACTTACGGTATCCTATATTAAACAATAAAAGTTGACAATAATATCATTAAAGATGAAATACCATGATCAAATAAACCGGAAGTAATTCTACACGGTGGGGCATACTTAAAGGAGCCAACTTTATTCTTTAATAATTATGGATTATTTAAAGCCATTTATTCCAAATTTTACACACATACTTCAGCACCAATTCTACAACGTTCTGGCAATTTTTATGACATTCGACCAAGTGACTTTAAAGATATGAGTAATTTAAATTTGGCTGCGAAAAATCACGTCAACCAAGCTGGCGAAAACGTTAGAATCATTATAACGTTGTCGCTTTTTGTGAAAAGACTCCGCCATTTAATGCAGTGACGTCATAATAACACATGCTCACTCGACGTGTTTTGCAGTATTGTTGTTTACAAAATGGCTTTCATGGAGGAAGAGCAGTGGCGAAAGCGATTGCTTGCTTGTGTTCGCGCAAACTGCGGTCACTTTGAACACACAATTTGAACTGTCTCACAATGACCAGCGGTCGACCAGCAATCGTAATGAAACTTTGTGATATTATTATCCTTGACAATAAGTTGTAATGTATTCTTAATTTGTTTATCTGGTAGCTACTTGCAACACAATCATCACTGCAGAATAAACACCACTAACAAAGTATTCATGGTCTAACGTTTTCGCCAGCTTGGTTGACGTGATTTTTCGTAACCAAATTTAATTACTCGTATCTTTGAAGTCATTTGGTCGAATGTCATAAAAATTGCCAGAATGTTGTAGAATTGGTGCTGACGTGTGTATGTAAAATTTACAATAAATGGCTTGAAATAATCCAAAGTTATTAAAGAATAAAGTTGGCTCCTTTAATAATGCCCCACCGTGTACTTAGATATTAAATGAACTAAATGTCAGTAAATATAATATTACACTCATTACATACCTCACCATCTATTATTGCAATACAGATTAAAGATAATAATTTAATATAATTTAATATCATGGATTATAATATTGTATGAACAATATTTCAAACAAAGATTTCTTGTTGTGTACTGAATATTAATTTTCATTCCCCGATAGTATAAAGTTTGTGATAGGAGGATATGCTTTATTCAAAGGGAATACAATAATAATGTACTTAAAAATACCTGGCACGCTTAGTATCCAATACAATATTCATTGTAATCTTAATTTTTCTATATACATCGAAAAGCAAAGCCTTTAAATCTTTGACACAAATGATAATATTTTCATGTTTATGTATAACATTTCATTGCATTTCTTGTCTTGTGACATTCTTCCTTATTCCTTAATCCTTATTTTTGTCTATAAGTTTGCCATATTTTTGGATCTTTGCGCACTTATTTCTTTTCGTTCTATTATTTTTTATGTTCCCGTTCTGTTATGTTCATATTGAATTACTGCTGTTTTTTCAGTGAATAAAAGTTCATATATAATATTAACTAGCAACTTTTACTGAATAGCTTAGCAAAACTGTTGGCAAATTGCATCCATTCAAAAGTTCTGCTTGTTATACAACAGACTGTGTAAACACATTCTACATTAAGAAAGTTCTCTGTGTCTACTAGTACTGTATATTATGTATTATGTCTAAGCGATGACAGCCTCTAGCATTTCCAGCAGTTTTCCAGATCGTTATCTGATATATAGATACAAGTGCTGAGGAGAAACAGAACACTAAATAAAGCAGACTTGTAAATAAAAAAGCTTTTGAATATAATAAGCTTCAAAAGACTTAGTTAAAATAAGCATATATTGCAAGGTAATAATATAATTATGTAATATTGTATAAGGATAATAAATTTGATCATTGACAGATTTAAGCTTTGTTTGATAAAATTAATGTAGCTGGAATTTTAAATTTTTCATCATTATCAGTACAGACATGAATATAACAGACTTCAGAATATAAATGTAAAACTTTTATTGGTTTTAAATGAATTTCTTTTACATGTATTTCAATTGGCACTTTTAAGTACTATTAATATTAAAAGATAATCCAGCTCTCTTAATGCACCTATTACTTAAAATATGCTAAATATAAGAAAATATAATATTTATATCATTATCTTGTGACTAAGCACAGTTGAAGCATTTATAACAAATTACAACTAAAATATCTTAGAATCATTAACTCAATCAACATTTACAAAAATTTAAGATATTAACTCTTCTAATTTGGGATGATCTACCAGTTCAAGCAAAAAAAGACATACTTTATTTGACCATAAATTATATTATCTAATTACATATAATTAAAATAAAATAATATGTCATTGGTTAGCTATGAAGCAAATATTATAAATTAATTTATTTCCACAAACCCGGCTCACAATGTTAACTTTGTAATGAACATCTTTAAAACACATTCATTGATTAATATACACTAACGCAATTTAATATAAAGCAATGAACAATCCAAAAGATCAAGTTAGCTTTACCTTTAACAACGAGTTCAGTAGCGCACTGCGCGTGACCAAGATGACTCTCTGCCCTCACAGCGATCAGCCCCGCGTCATCTCTGAACACTTCCGGTATATGCAGCGTGTACGTATCACCGTGTTGTAGAAGCTCAAAGTCAGGTGACCCGCTGATCAGTTTATCTCGGTGATACCACGTGACAGTTGGGGCGGGTGTACCGGACACGCGGACAAACAACCGAATGGTGTCGCCTTCATTGACAATGGATCGCGTCATCAAACGTTCAGCAAAAGCTGGAGGTGACTGGACAGCTGTTGATTATACAAACAGTAATTTATATTTAAAGTATTTTTATCTCTTGACAATTAAAGTGATTGTAATAATATGTGAACTAATTATTAATGACTAATTTATTCACAAGTTGTGTTTGTAAACCACAGTGTCATATCAATGCTTGAGATAAGGAATAAAAAATCAATAATCTTTGATAATGATATTAATAAATTAAAAAAACTGACTAAGCTGCTAGGCTTAGTCATATTTCACTTTGTTGAATTCATTATTATCATTATTCTTAATTGCAATTGATTTATCATTTCCTGCTGTTCATAAAATATTATTTTAATCAAGTTTTTTGCAAGAGAATCTAAATTTTTATATTATCGAGTCTTGTCTAGAATTTTTTTTATGAAATGGGACAAGTTTGAGATTGTCTATTTTTACATTTAAGAAATTGAATTTTCTCATTTGATCAGAAAACTCTCACGACTAATTAAACTGTCTAAATTAAATAAAAATCAAATTTTAATAAGCAATAAATCACTTCCATCTGAATTTATCAAGAGACTTGGCATTTACTTTGCATTGTCATATTTAATCAACATCCAGACCTATAATTAGTGTACCATAGGCGCAGCCAGGAATTGACTAATGAGGGGAGGGTTTACCTCAAAAATTTTGAGTGAGCACCTTTTTGGTTATCACTCAATGTTTGTTCTCTAGTCTAATTGCATGTATTTGGTCTCAGCACTACAAGATAAAACTTTTTATTAAACCGGAAAGAAGTACCTAATAAAAACAGCAGTTTGAAAGATAAGCTATATTCATGAAACTGGGCGAAGCGGCTAATAAAATCAACTTAAAGTTAATGATAAAATACATCTGCAGTTTTGTTACTTGGTATTAAATAAACAAATAAGCAACCTCACATGATACAATGTAAGAGAGCAGCATGTTGTAAAATCTTTGAGGTCAGTAATTATGTACTAGGAAATGCAGATGGATTTGATTAAGTTTACAACTAGTGCAAATATCTCCTGAGATGAATTTCAAAGATATAGGAAAGATAAAGATGCAAGAATTTAAAACACAAATAAAAAGTTTGAGAAGTAATGCTTTCATAGTATATTAATGACAGATCTGATTTTTTTAGTAGAGATACAAGTTTGCACAGTATGAAACAGAATATTTGAATGGGCACACTATTTTAGCATCTATGCATAACATTTCAATGAATTAAATAGCCAGAAATATTATACAATAAGATTCGTTTGCGAAGAATAGAGCAACACTTAACATAGCGCTGCACAACCGAAACGCACAGCATTTATATTATGTATTGCACTTTATGTTAGTGTTGTAAAACATACAAACTTATTTGATATATAACAAACTATAACATTATCAAAAATTTAAATCACATATTCGAAGCAAACCACTCAAAGTGTTTGTACAGCTTTGATCAATAACATACATATGCACAGTTATGTTGATAAAAGACTAAAAGAATGCAATTATAATAAAATCACACTTCCATATAAAAAAAATTATCCAGCAATATCAAATTATTCGTAAGATGCATTTTGAAAGCGACCCCAAAAATCCTTCTTGGTCTTGAAAATATTTTTAAAAACTCACTGAAGAAATTTGGAAGACACGTTTATTGATGAAGTCTGTAATTATGTTTTTCTAAAGCCATTATAAAAATTATACCATATCCTGCACTTGTTTACGAGTTATATTTTTAAATTTACCTATAAAAAATTCAGAAGGAAGGGATTGAGCAGTCATACAGTCCCTTAATCCACTATATTCTGACTTTCAACTACAGGGGTAAGGGTTGCAATTTAAAAAATGTGATGACCTCTTAAAAATCATTTACATATTCTAATTGCAAGTGCATGCGCTTGAAAATGCATAAATGTATGCAATATATTCAAGTGCATATATGCAATGCAAATATATTTGTACTGAATATATATTTGAATATAAGCAAGTGCATTTAATGGATTACCTATATAAAAAACAGTAATAAAAGTACACTGCTTTGATGTAAAGTATTTTTGCCAATATTCAGCTTACCCCACGTTGAATTAGTCCTCTCATTCCCATCCGTAATCCCTTTCTGTTTCCCATACATTTGTGATTATAAATATTTTTAAACCAACCAAATCCCAAATTACAAACTAACAATAATCTCCACAAAAACGAAACTGGATCTTTTCATTTAAACTTTCTAGAGACTATGATATTCTATAATCCAACGCGACATTGTGTAATCCGAACTCTAAGTCTGGATCTAGCAGCAAAGCAACGAAATATTGCTGCAAAATCCAACTTCCGAGTCGCCAATGTGAAAAGATCCGGTAAAGTTGGCCCACAAGATCGACTGGCAGCTCTCGAGAGTTCTACCGAATCATCCCGAGACGTCGGGCCGGAAGCGTCTGTGAGCCATAGGCCCAACCAGACACATAAAATAAGGAGATTAATTTAGAAATAAGAAAGACGGGGTAAATTAGCAGAAAATTGAAAGTAAAAAAACTGCAGAAATGTGATGAATTTTCAACTAATCTTAAAAAATTATCTTCTAAAATTGATGTGGTTGTCTAACTTTCATCACAAGGTCACGTAAAAAATAAATGCTTCAATTCGTTTGAAACTGAAGTATTTTTGTTGCTTCAACTAGCAAACAGTTCAAAATAGTTCAATTAAATTGCTATTACTTCATATAACAGAAAACGTTTATTTTCTTTCATAAAGCATCAAAAATGTTAAATACAATTTACTTCGATTTGTAAAACAACATAAACATTAAAAAAGAAGGAAAGATTGCGCCCCCCAACCACCCCATCTTCTCGCAGCTGCATAGCGTTGCAGAGCCTCCATGAAGGTAGACGCTACTGTAAGGTTATTTCTGTGTACTAGTGTAATGAATTAATGTAATTGAGAAGCAACAAGATCAAAGAAACTAGATCTTCGAGGTGTTCATAAAATATTCACCAAATGAAGGGAGCAAAAATATACCTTATTATATAATAAATTTATTAGTCTATATAATAGACTAATCGACATAATAATCTACATTATTATGTAGATTTTTTTCTAAAAAAGTTATAAAACTATTGTTGTAAATTATTATAAGAGATTGTAAGATTATTATTTAAAGATTGTGAGCATTTTTCCAGATTTAAATTATAGAAACAATTTGATATTATTACAAACAGAGAAAGACCTGAAAAGAAATTACACAAACATTTATAAAAATAGAAATTATTAACTATAGGCTGGTATCACTTCTTCACTGCAAAATCATCTGGACTGATTTTTGATAAAATCTTATCAAAAAATTAGACAAGACTCATTAATTAAAGTTATGTTATGAGTTTATATAAACAATTAGCAAGCATATGTAAAAGAATATGTAAAATTAAAGCAGAGCAGAATTGCCACCTTGCTTCGTTCAGCATCTTTGTAAGAACTGAATAAAGTTGCAATGTCAGTAACTTTCACTTTATCTGCAACAAAATTCAATTCTCATGTTAGAACTATGTTGCCTATATTAACTTATCGATCATATCAAGCTATAACAGACAGTAACAAGAACAAACTATGACATGTTCTTGTAAAAGAAATGACTAGTAATTTACTAGTAAATATGAATTACCGGCAAACAATTGTGCTATGACCCAGGGTGCTTTTAAAGTACAGCAAAAAATAGAACAGATGGCATTACACTATATTTTAAATACTAAATTATCTAATAGACGTATGTTAAAAATACAAATTTGATTAAAATTAAACTTTAATCAATACAACTATAATACTCAATTATTTCTAGAGTGACAAAAAAGATCACCGATCTAATAATTGTGTTTAATAATTTTACACCAAAGCACATTTACTGTTAAATATCAAATTTAAGTCATTAAGGAAGATTATCATGAAACGCAAAATATAAACAAAGAAGAGAGCTGAACAATTGGGCCATACAAGTAAAAAAATTCAGGTCTGAAACATAATTTCATTGCCTTTATGAGAAACAAACTATATAGTAATGCAGATATCCCGCATTGTTGTTAAGAATCATAACATCTAACAGCCGCATCGTTTCAGGCAGTAACTATCTAAATCAGCAGATGGCTTAACAGTGAACTGCATAAGCTTAGTAGGGCACAGCCTCCTTTAAATGATGATTATATTGATCATCCGATCACTGAAAAGATTTGCTAGCAAATTTGAAAAGCCTATAGAAAAAGTTCATAGTTGAACTAATCAATTGATTATCCTGAAATTGATAAAAATTGAAATACTGACAAAAGTTGAAACTATAAAGCAAAGTGAGCAGAGAAGTATTAGATTAAAATATTCATACCGATATGGTTAAAAATATCACAATGTCATAACAATGCATGATTCTAAATATTTAAATATTTAATTAACAATATAACTCTTTTTCATTGTAACTATTTTCATTAATAATAAAGTAATTTCATAGCTTCATCTTTAGCCATTGTCTATTTAACAGTGATACAAAAAGACAATTTTTTTTCATTATCATAATAAATAACGTATTTACTAATTTCCATTAACATATATAAACTAAATCTTTATATATTTATATGCACATTTATCTATAGTTATAATTAATATTTATAAATCTATTTCATACACAAACCAAACTATATTTATAAAAACAATACAATGATCTTATTAGCTACACTCAAAATTTATTTACACTCATTGTAATTTCTTTTCACTCCTGATATTATTATTTATGGCAATGCCACCGCTATCGCACAGTGTAAACAAATGTAATCCTAGAAGAGATGAGAAGCTGATAGCGTTCATCTTTCCTCTAAGCCTAGACTGACTTTCATTGAACCGAGCAAGCCAACAACCAGAGGAATGATATTTTTATACAACTGCTCATCAGTTAACCCAGATTCAACAGATAACTAAAAGCTACAAGTCTGGCTGTACTTCAGGAGACTGGTAATCAGATGCAGAGCTAAAGAAACTGATCGCAAAAACCTTACACAAACTCTGAGAAGGGTTCACTAGATATGTACCATAGTGCATTGAATTGATAAAAGTAAAGCTATAATGGAAAACATAATATCATCACAGAAATCCAATGATCAAAGAAAGTTTTTATTTAAAAAAGTTTGCAATTAGTTTCATATGTATTAACGATAGTTTAATGCATATGAAACTATCGTTATGAAACTAATATTAAATGTAATTGTTAATATTATTTAATACTACTAATTGTAAATATCAAAAAGACACATTTGATACAAATAAGTCAGTGTACAGAATATAAGTAGGCTATAAATTTTACTGGGTATTAAAAAACATATATCAGAAACTGTTATTAAAAAAGCATAAAGTAATCTCAATCCAATCAAAAAACTAAAATATGTCATTAAAATTGATTACTTAAATCATTATAATTAAAAAGTTAAATCAACATAAATATTTTGTTTACTCTACAAGCAATAAAAAAGTTAAAGATGTTATAAGAATAAATTATCATTCATTTTAGAAAATTTTATAACGGTATTACTCTCACTTATTCCTATCATAATAATTTCATGTAATTCTTTCATTCGTGCCTTTTTCTGCTAAGTTTAAAAAAAAACACATAAAATAAGATGCAAAAAATATAATACTGATGAGATAAAAACGAAAAAAGTAGAAAAACAAGTCAATCAAAACTTTGTAAAAAGGAAAGAAGTACAAGAAAATAAGCAAAAAACAGGCAAAAACACATCTACTGAAAGCGTTGCAAATGCATGTAAGGCTATGCACATGTTGCTTCTAAGTTGAGAACTATTCAATAGTAAACAGTGTGGAAAGATATTGATATATAAAGAACTGAAATAACTTACAGACTTTAAAAACATTTCATCCATAACTCAAAGTAATGAACTGATGATATAAAAGTTTTCTGAGATTGGTGTCTTAAAAAGAGATAATTGTTTGAAGGTGGCATTAATAGATGCATAAAAATAATGTTTAAAAAACTATGTGAAGGCTATTCTTGCACAGAAACTATCCTGAACAGGCGACCTTGCGAAATAATTAGAATTCATTGTGCAATTTGGTAAATACATGTCTGTTATTGCATGTTGAGATTAGCTACATATTTAAAAGAAAAAATAAAAAATAGAATGCTGTTAACTCAGTAAGCTTTTATATAAAGTAACTTTCATCAATAATAGGATTATGTACTCAACCATAAAGATTACATAAGCTGCAGAATCAATGAATTAATTATATAAATTATTAAATTTAATAATTATTTACTTTTAAAACTAATAACATTATTTATTCAATTAGCACATGTCTAATTTTTTTAATTTATATATGATTAGTTAAATAAATTGATCTAATTAATTCAGTTATTTTAGAATATAACTTCACAGACGTGGCTAAACTAACAATACAATTCTAATCACGATTCCATCAATAAACATTGATCTGATTCTTAATTTGCTCAGTGATTGAATCGTTGATCTGATATGATCTGATATGAGTAAACAAAAAGTTATATACAATTTTAAATCATCATTTGATGTCTTTAATTCAAACACTTTACTATTATGGTGTAACAAGTTAGAGATGCGAGCATCACACTGTACAGGAATAGAACCTGATCCTATTAATATCGAGTCCGGTGCTCTACAACTTCACCAAAAGCTATGACAAAAACTTACTTTCTTGTTTCTTCATTGCTACTGATGCTTCCAATGATTTACTGTACTCCTTTAATCCTTGTTGTAACAACGCGTACTTCTTATCAATCGCCTCCAATTCCCTCAAAACTCTCACATTGTCCGCTTTACTGTGACTCGTCAATGATGCGGCCATGTTGTGTACATTGTTTACCTTTTCCCCGAGGGATCGAACTGAGTAGGAAAGTTCCTGCGAGGAAGGAACTTCCTTGCGTGAGGATAAATCTACGCTTCGTTTGGAATTCTGTAGAACCATTAGGCGTCTAATTGCGGCATCTAACTCACTATCAAGCTGTAATGACAACAATTCAATGGAGAAAGTAAAATGTAAATGCATATGAAATTAAATTTAAAAGTTTTAATATTTTAAGAAATTCCGAACAAAAAATAATCTGTAAACAAGGATAGAAAAATGCTGAAGAAATTACATTTAACTTTGCATTTTTATATTGTATATTGTCAACTGTCAATTTTTCGGGCATACATTTATATTTGCATATCGAGTTTGTCAACCAATGTGAATATAAATAAAATCAATCATTTGCATTATCAATATCAATGGTTTGAGATGTCATAAAATAAATAATTAAAAAATATTTAATAATATTGTTTAGAAAAACCAGCAAAAATACCTTTTTAAGTTGGGTGAAATCCTTTCACCCAACTGACATTTTAGCTTAGGTATACAAGACACTTAACTCGATAGCCAAGTCATCAACATCATAAAAATATGCTAATCAGTATACAGTCTAATTCTTTTCTATTAGATCACAGAAACTACAGCAATTGTTATCGTAGTTATAAGCAGTAAGCTTATGCAGTCAAGCAATAAATTTTTTGATAATAATAGCTTATTTCGCAAGTAAATCGTCAGAATTTGTTTTTACAAAACATACCGTAGCAATGGACTGATAGAATTGAACAGCTCTATTGAGAGCATCCTTGTGTCTCGGAGCATTAGTTAGTAAGTAAGTACGTGC
Organism: Oconnorella tubifera; assembly: GCA_034700105.1. Classification (NCBI taxonomy): domain Eukaryota; kingdom Metazoa; phylum Annelida; class Clitellata; order Enchytraeida; family Enchytraeidae; genus Oconnorella; species Oconnorella tubifera. The sequence continues at coordinate 13,535 of JAQIXG010001049.1, read as the reverse complement.
ACCAAGCAAGTCATCTACTATTTCTTGTTTCTGTTGATCTTTATCTCTTGGTACTTGCATCGAAGCGGCAGCTTTTAACTGCTTCTCAATGTCAATCTCAACTTTCTGCATATCATTAAATACAGTGTCGCTGTAATTTTATTACAAATTTCTAATAAGCCTATTCAAAGCAAGGATATCATATAGTAATGTTTTTTATAACAATAATGTGTTCATTTATGGCATCCAATAATTCAAATGTTGCAAACAACTTTTGAATTATTTTGGGATCAAAAAAATTATTACGGTAAATTTAGTAAAATATTCATACAACTATTTATATTTCATTTTTATCCGTGATGTGTTTTAAGAAATCACGACTCAAACGAAAAGTAATTAAACTTACAATTGCCAGAGTATTGAGATCATATAATTTCTGCTGAAACAACTCAGCACCCGTGGCTATGGAGCTGGACTCAGGACCCGGCAATAAATCATTCTCTATTCTTTTTACCAGAGCAATTGCCTACAAAAAATAAACAATAAAAACAAGTAAAAATCAAGGCATGATACATAACTAACCATAAAAAAGACTTATTATTTAGAATAAAAAAAAATCATGCAATAAAACTAAACAAATTGTCAATAATACAATTAAATTAATTATTATTGACTGAACAATGAATTAATCCAGTTAGTCATAAGTAGATTCAATCAGAGACAACAAGTACCAGATTTAAAAATATAAATCTCCAGCTTGCGAGTTTAAAATAGTAGCATTCCTGAACAAACTGAATATTCTCTCAATGTTCCACAATTATGATATGCTATAACTTGTGTTAGTAGGTATGGTAGTCCTATATGTATAGAAGATATGTTACTTAAGTTTCTGTAAAATTATATAAATTCTTAGTTAAAATAATTTAATAATAAATGAAAGGAATGAACAAGTGTATACTTGATGAGATTCCTGCACAAACTGTGACCATTGAGCTAAGAGAATCTTGCTGCTTTCTTCATCAGCTTGTAGCCCAACAACAGAGGCCCTGCTTGGCAACACTGGTGTCAACAAATTCGCAGGCTGCTCACCAGCCAGACTGTTAAGAATCCTGCCATTGGTCGAAGCTGGCCACTGTTCTGATTGGTTCCATCTTCTACCATCTGGACCTATAAACATTTATATAAAATAGAAAATATAACACTTGATATCAAGTGTAGAAGAAATAATGATACATTATCACATCTTTTATGTTATGTAAAGCCTTGGCACAAATAGATTATTTAGTGATAGAAATATATCATCAATTAAATAAAAAATTTATTTAGTAACGAACATTCAAAGCCCATTTTCACTTTTTTTCTAAAAACAAACACCTTTTCATTAATATATAAATTTTAAAACAAAACAGATGCATCAAGTAGACATCAATTTTATACTGTAAGATAGAAAAGCTATTTAATAATGTATTTTTAACTGAGCGTGCAATTACATGATAAATGAACGCTTGTCATATATGAAACAAGAATTAAATATATTGTATACGGTGTAATAAATAATTTTTAATCCAATGATTAAGAATATCAAAATATGTTTTGATCATTAAATAATGTTCAATCATATGATTAAGAGTATCTCACCAATAAGTTGCCCATCAGGTCCCAAGTGCAGTCCTCCTGTCAGCTGAGTCCAAAGAGATATCAATTTAGCCATTGTATCATTCATCTGCTTCAGTTTAGTCTCAACAATGTCCACTACTCCATTATCAACTCTGCATGCATTGCAAGATATCATGTACATCATTATGTGAAAAGAATATCTTAACAATTAAAACTTTTCTTAATAAAATATAGACATGACCACATATATATATATATACGTAGAAATATCCCAAGACTAATATAGATTCTTCCACATTAATAACTGATTTTTTAAAGTTTGTTTTCTTTTATTTTTTATTATGCCCGCAAGTAATCTAGTACATATATAAATAAATGTCTTAACATAGTTATAATACTCTCTCATAGGAACATACCATCATAGGAATAGCAATATATAATTAACATAATAGAAGAGGATATTACGAAAAAAACTTTATAATAAAACCTCTGTCCAACAGTTTGAAGATTCCCAATGAGACCCAATGCAACTTCTCTAAGTCTTCTCTGTTCTACTAACAGATCATCTTTAATTGGTGAATAATTGAGAACAAGTTGAGGAATGTTGAGTTCTGAATTATTGGCTGGACTCAGAACACGAAGTAAATCATCCGCGCGATTCAAAAACTACATAATATTGTATTTTGATTACAACATTGATGCAATATTTAAAATTTAATGTTAATTTAAATAACGCAAAGCACTTTACAAATGGATGATAAGTATTAGAATATAATAGCAGATATAAGTAAAAAGAGCTAAATATATAAACTACTTCTATTTGACATAATTGTGAGATTATATAGAATGACTGATTCCAGAAAGCCAAAGTATCTACAGTTAATTATTACAATATATATTAATAATGATATCATCCCATTCAAAAGCATAATTCCCCTGTGTAATTTAACCAAAAGCAATTACAATAGGTAACTCAATAAAAATTCATGTAGAGAATTTGTCAATCAATAAAAATATATGCTTCTAAGAATCAACCAAAGAACAATATTTAAGCAAATACAAAGTAACACTACTTAACATATTGTATAAAAGTCTTAAACTTTACCATATCAACTCTATAAGAGAAGTCAGATGCAGTGCCCTGTCTAGCTAACTGACCATCAGAATCTTTTGTAAACATCCTCCATGCTTGCGCGAGACGTTGTGATTGGTCGTGATTTGGTTGAACGTCGTAATTCATTGACCGTCGTAAAACTAACGCTGCTTGTAGCAACCGTTTGCCGTAGTCATAGCTATTCTGTGTACAATCAAATATCAGACAACATTGCCTGTAGTATTTATTATATCATTCAACTGATAATTAGAACTATATAATTTGAATGGTGATATGATGAGTATAATTAAAAACTCAGCTATTTCCTCGATTGTTAGTCCATTATATACATTTTAATCGCATTACTTTATTACACTTTTTACCCTTTAGAAGATTCCGGATTTGATTTGATTTCAATTTTCATGCAGATATTGCATTATTTCGATTATATTAGAATAATTTATCATTCAATATTCAATATTATTACATCAGAAACATCACAATCAGATTTATAAATCAACCATGATTCATTACACCATTTACAATTGTTAAACTAGCTTGAAATTCTACTTCAGTCTAAGATTTGAAGAAATCATAGTAACGTCTTCTCAACAGTAAGATATTTAAATTAAAAATCTTTAAACAATTTAGTAATTGTAAAAAGTAAACATTTATGATAATTAAACCAACTTGTGCTGTTGTATGAATGCTGCTTGGATCTCTGTTACGAAGTCCTCGACTTGCTGGAAATTTGTCGGCGCCTAACTTTCTTTTGTTAGACATATCACACAAATCCAGAATCCATGTAATGGCCTACAATGCATGTACAATAACTTTAGCATCTAATAATGATAATACAGCCCATAATCAATATCTTTTAATGTTGTATGAGAAATCATATACTGATTTTTTATATTTAAAAATTAAGTAGTGACATTTAGTATACCGACAGTTCATGTACTTCCAGTTTTTCATCGTATAAATGTAACCATATCATACCCTACCCATACCATACCCTAACCATAAATGTAACATTTTTCCAAATATTTAACAATACATGTTTCATGAAGACCTTCATGTGTCTCGAGTAAAACATTATTCCTTGCAAATGAAATGTACAACTATATCATTAGAAATTAAAGCATTTTAATTTTAAAATTCTTTAAAATCTCTATGATATCCTTCTGAAATGACATTTTCCCAAAAATATCTTTCACCATTCTTCAGCTTCTTTACTAATAAAGACAGCGTATATTTAGTGAGTTTAGCTTATAATTTTTATATTTTGACCAAATATTTCATATACAAAGTATTTCTCATCAGCTTAGAAATGAGAAGATATTCACACGTCTACCTGTTCAGTCTCTCGCTCACAAGTTCTCAGCTGAAGTATCTGTTGCAGTCTCAGTTTGTGTACTTCTCCCAGTTCTTCACAACGCAATCTTCTGTCCTGTAGTGACTCCATGATCCGATCAACATGATTGGTCTGTTCCTTTCTGTCTGGAGTTATGTCTTTACCAAATGCATTCTTTATAGGCAAGCAAAGCTGATCCAGTAATGACTGGCCTTCTCTCATAGTCCGCTCTCCAACTAAATCTACGAAATAATAAAATGTTTAACATAAATAAATAAACATTATTCAATGACAAAAGCAAAGCCTAACTCAAAATTGTCAACTTACCGATAGCACTCACTCAAGTAATCTTTTTTTCTAAGCAAGTCTGACTGACTATAGCTCATAGAAAATATTATACTTTCACTCAACTCTATGTGTTTAATTTAATTTACACCACCGCCCCCTAGAAAAATCAAAACAACTATAGTTTAACACTCAATTACTCCTGTAACCTACCAAATTAATATCATTAATATAATATATCACCATATTATGTAACATTTTCAGGAAATGCATGCGAATTGCATGCACAACAGAATAAATCGTAAGGTCATGTTGTAATACATAATTCAAGAAACAGCAACTCAAAAAGATTATAACAATCTTACTGAGTGTATCACACTTTTCTGTGAGCAGTTTAATGGCACGCTCTGCAGAAGCGACATCTGGTGCAGAGGCTTCATTTCTCAGCAACTCAAATAATTCATCAAGTAGCGCATTCAACTAAGTAAACAAATCAACAATCTTAATACAATATCAAATAATTAGTAAAAGAATATAAGTTAGTACAATATAGCTTGAAGAATACTTTACACTAAAAACTGATCAAAATAGTTGCATAATGTAACAACGGAACAAAAGTCATTTTGTAACACATTGTGAACTGCATATCCAGCCATAAAGTGCTGAAGACACTTATGCTTACTATAATTTTCCTTCATTAAATAATAATACAAGCATATATATATATATCTGGAAAAACTATTCCCGAAGGAGATAATGTAATAACTACATATTTATAACACTTAGCATAAAAATATAGCATTGAACAAATCACACCTCATCCACAAGTCGATGAAAGCGCACGGAAGTGATAACAAGATTCCGACGTCTCTCCAAACGATTAGCAAAACTACGACACACAGTGTCCATGTAATCCCTCTGTGCTCTCAAATCTACAGGATTATCCTTCATTCCTCCTTTCTTATTTCTCACCATCTCTCCTTCAAGCTCCGTCACCTTGTGTCGAAGTTCAGCGTATGTTCCATAAGAGTCGGTACACTTGAGTTCCAGCTGTTCGTGCTGCTTGCGTAACTCGTCAGCTGCTTTACTGCTGTCTCCTATACGAGTGTGAGAGGCAAGCAGCTTCTCAGCTGGGCCAAGAATCCAGTCAATAACCTGTAAGCACAATGATCCCGAATGATATCATATCCTTTAGGAAAAGTTCATATTGTATTCTCACTAACAATAAACATAATGTTCAGCGACATTACTAAAACCTTAAATAATCAATGAAAACTTTGAAAGTTTAATCACTTCTTGACTTTTATGCCATGTGTTTACTAGAACATTTAATTTAAACTTAAATAATAAGACAAGTTCATTGATGCAACTAAAAAAATATTTACTTAAAAAGTTTATAATAAAATCATACATTAAAATAATAAAACTTTCTACATAAGACAGCATAAGCTCTGGACAATCAGCCCTTAATCTTTTGTAAAATAATGAAAAATATTCTACCGTTTTAATAGCAATCTCCAGCTCTGTCATCTGTCCTCTACTCGTCTCTCTCTCTTTTTCCTGTCGTTTCAGTCTCTCATCCCTCCTTCCACGTCCGTTCCACAATCCCTCCAGATCTTCCAGCTTCTGTTCCAGCAATTCCACGCAGTTCTTCACTCGGTTCATGGCAGTTACTTGATCCAGTGTGTAGTGTACTTCGGAATAATGTCCACTTCCCTGACTGCATTCTGATCGCAATTGACCGTGTAAATCACGACCTATTACAAAAGGAAAACTTAAGGATATTTTACTGGTATAATCTAGTCTAGCAAAGCCTAGCATCATTAAAAATTAATCAACTTTTAGTACTGATATAATTAAGCATTGATAATCATTTATACACGTATGTCAAATGAATACAATCATTATAAAATATTTCTTTCGTCTTATTTATATTTTATATTGTTTATTACTTACTTGATGTATATAATCAGCGTCATTGAAAATTAAACTCATTTGAATCATACATGCATCATCATTAAATGTATAATAATTTCTGTACTATATCAATGATTTATTTTAACTGCAACTTTTATCATGTTTATCAAATACTCATCAAACAGTAATATCAACTGCAATGACAAAAAAAAATATCCCAGAATAGAGCATTTTTATTACAATTTAAAGAATAATTTCTAAACCAAACCTTGCTCAATGATGTTGAGTGCAGAAGTAATCAATCTATCGTATTCTGTTTGTAGTTGTACAGCCAATGATCTACTGAGAGGAGTTGCACGCAGCCTCTCTACTGTCTGTCTGCTGGCGTTGTCCAACTCACGAGATAAAACAACCGTGTCCTTCAAGCAACGTTCTATGAGCTAAATAAATATATATACATATAGATCTAAATAAAATACAAATATAAAAAATAACTTAAACTGTCACAATACTGGATAAAATATAGAGAATGTAACTAGTAATATGTTTAGATGAGAGCAGAATAAATCATCTAAGGTAATTTTCCTAAGATTTCATCAAGAGAAATAAAATTACAAGGTAAAAGGCATATACAGTATGAAAAGGAAGAAATATGCAATACTATGTCAATACTTTAAACTCAGGTTTTACAAGATAAGTAAAGAGGCTGTATCCAAAGTGCAATAAAGTAAATACATTAATTAACAACAAACAAAAGAAAAAGCTAGACATTCAATATATTGAGACTCTCTTTTGACGATTCTCAATATAATAATAAAATTTAAAATTTAACTTTAAATTTATAAGAACATTGAATTTCTACAAAATTTAACTTTAAATTTTCAACATTTTAAAACCATTCTATGATTTTAACTTTAAATATTTTAAAAATTATTTACAATTCTGTCATTGATCCACACTTCATGGGAGTAATTCAAACTGCCGCAAAATTCTCGCGTTAATTCTTTACTGTCACAAATCATCATCAACTGAGCAGCAGATATATATTGTACCTAAAATTAAAACAACTAAATTTAATAGAAGGCAATGTGGAACTTTATTTAATATAAATTGCATCTAGCTAACTTTATTTTAATATTTAGTCAAAAATATTAAATAGTGTCACAAAAGTTTTATGAGTCTTGACATTTAGATAAACTTAACACATTTAGTTTTCTTGTTAATTTTCTCAATTTTCTTATTAAAGCCAAATAAGTTTATTTATTTCAAGAAAATAGTCCAGCAATTATGTTTTACCTTTAATTAACAAAATTTGTCAATATTTGACACCACAACTAAAAAACAAAAGCAATTAATAATAATTTTATTTAACCTTTTCATTATAAGATGCAACAAGGAAAGTTTAATACAAACCATTTCATAAAAATAAACAGTAAAACAAATAAATCTTAAATATAATCTAAGACATAGTATGAATACCGCAATAAATAATATTACCTCAAAGCCATAAGGAGACTGACTTTTAGATAAACCAAACTCAATATTCTGATTGTCAGATTGGATGCAGTAAACGCAAGAAACAGCTCCATTTAATGTTCGCTGTAAATATAATTTGTAACTACATTTTAGATTTATGAATTGACTATTTATGAAAAACAGAATTGACATTATTGAAATACATTCATAATATCTAAACAATCTATATTAAATCAGTAAGATAACGTAAATTCAATTAAATCAAATGCGAAACCTGTAAAGTGTATAAGAGATCTTTGAGTGAAGCATCGTAAAGTCCAGCTCTATTATCAATCAGAACACTAAAACCATTTCGTGATGATTCGTGACTAAATAGTAACAAATACAAAAAATCGTTTCAATGAATGATCTTAATCAATTATTTCAATAAAATTGTGGCAATTATCTATCTGCTTCTTGTGTAATAGAATCATAAATAAAAAAATACTTTAAAAAGTGACTTTTGATAAGTTACTATACTGTATATATGAGACAAGCTAATATTTAACAAGACAAAACACATTACATAATTAAATAACATGATCTTCATATTTAATTAATAAATTAATTATCATTTTATTCAATTAAATATTAAAGAGTTAATTATAAAGCCAGAAACATAAAATTATAACAGTGCACAAGATATAATATTTCATACAATGTCTAGCTAAATGTCTTACCATTATTTTTAATGCTACTGTCATAAAATTAAAATAATATTAGTCTTCATAATAAATTATTATTCAATAATATGAATGCTTAATCTATCTGCACTTCTAAGTGTACATTAAAATATTAATTCAATTATATTCTCTTGAGACTTAATGAATGTTAAATGCTAATTCAAGTCAGTAAATCAAATAATATTCTCATGAGACTTAATGAATGAATAAATTAGTAAATGCTAATAATGAAATAGTAAATGCTAATAATGAATGAGTAAATGCTAATAATGAATTAGTAAATTTATACTATTAATTTAAATCAGTTCACCTAGGTATTCCAGCTAAATAAGACAGGCAAGTGGCCAGATCTTGTTCAGTGAGTTCTGTAAAGCGACTTTCTGCAGGAAGAAGCAATAGGGAGCCCCCATTGCGAGCCCTGCCACCTAGGGATCAATAAATAACATGCATAAGATCATAAAACATATCAACTAAAACTTCTATATAAACTATATATTTACTTTTTATAAAAAAGTTATGATTGAAATTTTAGATCAAGACTGAATTGTATGGTTATGCATGAATATATGGACATATATGTTTGATATGGTTATATTTCAATATATAATAAATGTAAATTCGTTTCATATATATTTTTTCCTATATTCAAACTATTTTATAGTAATCACTCACTGATATTGTTAAATATAAATTAAATTACTAAATTAAATTATAAATTAAATAATCGGTTGGAATTCAAATAATATAGGCCAATCAGATAATAATATTAGCCTAGGCTGTCTGTTTAACTGTATAATATCAGAGTATGCAAGTCAGGATACATCAATTAACATTATGTAACTGTTATAGGTAACATAAGGCTGGCCAGCTTGACATTAATTGAATTACAATGGTTAGAAATTATAAAAGCAGTCTACTAAAGAATGATTAAGTTCACACCAGTGTAAACTGATAGATCTGTAGTTTATATGATTGTATATAGCAAACCATACTAGAATTATTTTCTCTTTATACTAATATATCTAAACTAAAAAATTCTAAAAATGGTTAACAGCAACACAGTTTAAAAATCGCCCATATAATTTATATTAAGAACCGTTATCGCAATGTTAATAAAATCTATTAGGTCAAGAAGTTTTACAAGTCTGCATTCCTTAATAAATTATTAAAAGGATATCTGGAGATAGATTAAGTGTCATAAATTGTCATAACACTGGTTAAATAATAAAGTAGCAACATTACAGTCAAATAGATAAGATTTAAATATTTAGACAAAATGTCATAAAATTAAATAAATAGAGAAACATAATAATTATAATTAGTTTGTTACAAAATAAGTTTGATCTACGTCAAGCCGAAATCCGTAGCCCTTACAGATTAATTTTTAAGCCAAATCCTAAACCTTAATTAAACCTTAACTATAGCTCTAAGCTCTAATTAAAAATAATGACCCTATACCCTAATTACACCTACATCTAATTATAGATAGTATGTACTAAAATAGTTCTGTATCCAATTCGTTACACACTATAAAAACTATAATACTATATCAGTTACAAAAATAGACAAATATAACAGTACCAGTAAAATAAATAGAAAAATGCAACAATACCAGTTAGATAGACAGCCTTTCTCTTTAGTATTTCAACTATTTGAATGGCATCAATCGAGCTCCCTTTAAAAACAATTACTTACAATTATATTAAATCTACAAAATTTGTTACAACAAAAGCCAGTAGTACTTGCAAAATATTACATGTACTTGACAATTATTATAGAAATATATCAGTTGGTATTTCATTACATTATTACAGATTATGAAAATTACAATCATTATTAAAAACATACAGAATTGTATATAACCTTGGAGTCAATATATTCACTAATAGGAGTCGAAAATTGTCAAGAACACAGAAATTTAAAAGAATGATTACATTAATTGCATAGAGGTCTATATAGCAAAACTTCGAGACTGAATTTGAACATAAGCATATTTAAATACAGTGTTTTAAATATTTAAGACACGATATCACATGACAATCAATATATTATTAGAAATATTCAATACTAAGCAAAAATTTTGAGTCACTAATAAATCAGAGTAAAATTATTAACAATAGTAACTTTAGATAACTTTAGAGATACTGTAAATTATAATTCAAATGAGACACTCAGGATATTGCATCATAATCTCTCTCACAAATAACTTCATATATTTATTGTTCTGTAGTTCATTAATAATATAAACAAATTATCTTCATTATAATAGAAAGGAACTAAATGACTTATTACCTATTAAGTCCATTAATTAAATATTTAAACATAACATTTGAAGCATTTGTTAAATCATACAATGAATGCTTCACTTTACTGTTCCTCTCTCGATTGAGCAAACCATGATTTAAAAAAAAGGAAAATTAGAGTGTAACATTATATTGATAAGGAAGTATACTTGCACACAAGAATTAACGACCAAATAGGAAAGCAAATGATAGAATAAAATTTAGTAAGGAAGTCTTTACACATTGCATAATTTTCTATCATTTTTCGTAACTTGAAAAACACAAATGGGGTTGCTTTAGAGATAGAACGACAAAATGAGTTTTAAAGTAGACACAGAGAAGAAATTCAAAGAGAAGATGGTTATGGTATAAAGATTAAAAAAATGTTAATTCAGATAGGAACCTAGATCACTTAAGAAAGAATGAGAGTTTGACGAGAAAATGGCGCAAAACGAATATATTAAAGAAGTGTGAATTTTCGGTTTTAATATTCATATATTCATGAATCACTCAAACCATCAAATTTTTGGCAATTTAAAATTTTTGTAGAGTTCTCACTTTCATGACTTTAAAAAGTGCTTTAATAGTTCCTCATATTTTCTCATAATTTTCTAGTTGTGTTTTTTAACCAATTAAATTAATTTAAAAAAATTTCAAATAATTGCTTAAGATTCTCTAGATCCCAAGAACTTTAGTTGCACCAGCATGGCATAAAGAGAAAATGAATACATGAAATTTAACGAGTAGAACATATAGAACAAAATAATCACAGTCATTGTAGTATAAAGACTATACCAGACACTGATTGTCACACATCTCTCTATAAGTAACACTTATAACAGAAAAACATGATTAAAAACTACATAAAAACAACTTATATTAACCATCAACCAAATCTTAAAATATAAATCTAGATTAATATTACGTTACTCTAAATACCCATTAAAGATTGAATGTAAATCTTTAATATAATGTAACTAAAGAATAAAATCAAGCACGTAATAAGGACCTGTACGACGCCCGTATGATTGAAAAGATTCGGTTGATGTCGTCACATCCAGACGCTGGCTTCCAAAGCGAGATCTACGTAGACTGCTCATGCCTGCTTCTAACATAAGTTACATGCATTTAAATATATTAACTTTCTTGTTTGACTCTGAGGAAGTTTGATGTATTTTGTTATAACTGACTTATGTGTGCTTCTAACATTAATTACATACATTTAAATACATTAACTTGACTGTTTGACTCTGCGGACATTTGATCTATTTTGTTATAACTGACTTATGTGTGCTTCTGAAATTAGTTACACATTTAGATATAATAAATTGCAATATTTACTAAAATAAATTTCAGAAATCACACAAAACTTTTAAATTACAATAGTAAGAAAAATTAACATAAAGTTGTTGATATCGTGTAGAACTTTATCTTCTGTTAAGCATATTGGTTTAAAATGAACAATGAAATATAATGTGAAGAAATATATTATGAAAATAAAAAGTATATTTTCATGTAGAGCGAACTTTTCAAAGACCTTTCATATAAGTATACAACAGCATTTCATTAAATGTTGCATTGCATTAAATATCAAAAAATGAAATAAAACAAAAAATAATAAATTCATTTTTTATAAATGGACTATAATTTAATCATAATATCCGCAATCTAATTACCTTAAACTCAAAAGTAAACACATAAGCATGTATTTAACTAAAACTTAATTAAACGCATACTAACCTCCTACACAGAGTGAGCTTATTAATCCAACTATAAATTCATTTTAGAAATAATCTCATAGCACAAGATAAATCTACCAAATTAAAACTTGTATATTGAATGGATCCATTCATATGTATTCTTTCATTATCCTTAATCTAACTACTAACAAAATAAATATTTTTAGATTTTATCATAAAGGTAGGCCCAATCAATCAAAGAGTAATCACAGGTGCTCGTTCCAAGCCTACGATGATCCGCGCAGCTAAAATATAAACTAGATCATTTATTAAGCGAATCATACGCGAACTGTAATAAATTTGCAAATTTTGGTTCGTGAACGAATTACCTGGAAATTTAGTTCAAAATGACAATTTTTGGCTGTTGTGAGACGATCCAAGCTCTGCAAAAGTTAGGCTAAAAACAAGCTAGTTGAAACAGCCCTATAATTATAATTGGTCAATTATTGAAACATATTCTTTCTTAACAGATTGAATTTGACATTTATTACACCACTTCCAATTATAATTCATAATTTATCAAAACATTCAAATTTTAAACTCAGGTTGCTTCAACGCCCCCCCCCCCCCCGATCAAATTGATCTCATAATGGAAAAGATTCAATAACCAATTTTACTAAAACTTTGCTTGCAGTCTAGAGTCTAGTTTAGTAATTACTATAAACTACTTCTAATACTTACTATAATTATCTGTCTGATGTTGAAATAAATGTATTAAATTTATTAAGACTAGAAAGTTTATCGGGAAGACGACGTTTGTTTAATTACGCGTTAACAATGCAAACACTGATACCGAATTGGCAACATGCCAAAAGCTATTTAATGTACTTAATCCGTATTTATTTAGTATAATAAAGTTTCTTAAATAGTCGTTAAAAATGTAAACAACAGTTAACCAATTAGATACAGTTTTACCCAAAATTGACGTCATAGTATGACGTCATTAGTACGGCAGCAGTCGTGTCGTCATTTATAATAAAGTAGTAGGCTTACTCCAGCTTTCCGGTGGACCCGCATACAGTTGAGCAACAAGACTTCTGACAGCCAATCAGAACTCGCGTTTTATTTCAC
>JAQIXG010001048.1:0-24875 GCA_034700105.1 Oconnorella tubifera | reverse complement strand
AATTAAGTGAAGTCGTGGAATTTTTTAAGAGTTAACTTAAACAATTTATCTTATTTTTTAATATTCTGCTCACTTTTTCCAGCTTAATCAGTTATAAATGTTCAAAAATGTAATCGAAGAACTGAGAACATTTTAAGTTATAGTTATAACTTTAACGCATATTTTGGCTTTGACTAGTTCTGCTCTCATTATGTTCTCTCATCTGTCCACATGATTTTCATGAGTGAGAAGACACTTTCAACATATGCTTATATTATGTAGTTTGAATGAAACATATCGAACAATTTTCTTCAATTCTGGGGCATCTCATTTTTTTAAAAAAAGTCGATTGTCAATTTCCGAACGTCCTTAATTTTTTGATGCATGTTTTAAAGTGCAATATTCACAAATTAGATATCTCCTTCTACTGTGATTCACAAATGTGAACGAGCTCCAGCTAGTAAGCCTAATCTTATTTATTGTATCCTTGTGTTACATTTATAGCGAGTTAACATTGTCAACATTGAAAATATGTCATGTGCCAATGCAGAATTTATTCAGAATGACATTTATAGTGAGTGACACGGTATGTTAAACAACGGTAGACAACGATAAATCAAATATCTAAAGCAACATTACATTTTATGCTCTATGTTATTCTTTTTATTTTTCCGGACAATATACTGTCCGGAGAGACCCTCTTACGTTTTCCGGACGTACTATGCAATTTCCGGACAATCCGGACAAATTCCGGAGGGTTGGCAACCCTATGCCACATACTTATGAATCAAATGCAAACATAAATTGACGTAAAATAATTCAAAACAATTTAAACATAATATTATAAATGGAATGCAGGTGTACAGTATGTTTACTTGTATGTAAGTCTACGTACACTGTACAAGTAAGCATACATATGCACAACGCATAAAGACGCATTTGTAGCATCTACAGTATATACACCTTTGCAGCATCTCTATATATGCATCTCTCTATATACATCTCTCTCTATATACATCTCTCTCTTTCTATATATACATCTCTATATATATGTATAAGTATGTGCAGCGTATATCGACCGCTTTAACAATTCCGCAGAATAGTTTCCATGGCAACTATCGGTCGTCATGGCAACTATCTGATGCACTGCACTTCGCGAGACGGATCGTGGCGGAAATTTTGGGAGACGGGGGTGAGACCGGTAGGAAGGGGGTGGGATTAAGGGACATAGCGATGGACTAAAATGGACAAAAGTTGGCTATGGGGAGGGGGGTGCAGATGGGGGGGGGGTCCAAGTACATAGAGTTTCAAGCGCGTCGTTAAGCGTCGCTTTCATAACGCAAGTTTACGCCTAATATAGAATTGATAATCGCATTCGGCACCGAATAAAGAATTTTCGCAAGAATGGGATCAATTTGTATACAAGATTTCTGATTGAGGGGTCGAATTAAGAGCGCAGTTAGAAACACGATGCCCCCGTATCGGAGTATCGGATCTTCATTGCTCGTCTCGAGCCTAATGGGAAAGTTTTGTCCAACTGAAGGCATAAGACGGCATAACATGGGCATTGTTTGACAGATGAGGCATAACATGTAAACTGGAGCATTGCCTGATCTTGAGACATTGAATGAATGTTTTGAGGCTTGGCATGAATGTTGAGGCATTGCATGAATGTTGAGGCATTGCATGAATGTTGAGGCATGACATGAATGTTGAAGCATGGCATGAATGTTGAGGCACTGAATGAATGTTTTAAGGCGTGGCATGAATGTTGATGCACTGCATAAATGTTGAGGCATGGCCTAAATGTTGAGGCATTGCATGCATGTTGAGGCATGGGATGAATGTTGAGGCATTGCATGAATGTTGGGCCGTTGCCTGAAAGTAGGCAGTACTTACACAGAGACATTGTTTTTAGTTTTTTCATTGCAGCTGTTAAAACTATAGGACTAAGCCTAAATTTAAAACAAAATTACATTGTTTTATTTTCTTACCATTGCTAGAATATAATATTAAAATCGATGTTTGATATTTGATAGTTTCAGCTCTTGTCTACTATAATGCCGTTAATAAATGCTGTAAATAAATCAGTGCTTTCCTTATTCTATAGTCTCTCGTTTTACACTTTTCAAGTATTATAATTTATTTAATCAACATGTCCAAATAAACATTGTAATGCATTCCAAAATTACATGATTAGGTTTTGTTCACTGTTTAAGGATAATAAAGCAATTTAACGCAGATGTTAATTATGATATAACTATTAATATTAACCTAGATATGCCCTTGCAATGTTCATTAATTTGCTGAACAATTTAGTAAATTGCTTTATTTAACTTATATACATAGACATGCTTCTTTAGTGTAAATCAAAGACGTGGTAAAAACAAAAAAAAATTTGATAATTAGATTAAATTGCATTATTTACGATAGGATAGCATAATAGGTCCACCTCTTTACTTTAAATTTTTGGTACAGTTGCCTAAGACACTTTTTAATTTTTTAACTTTTGTAAACTTAATTTCTATTTGCAATACTAATTAAAACTATTAATTATGATTAATTCACTTTAATCGTGTTACAAAATTCTATTTGTATACAAATTCATGATATGAACACAAGCAAATATTGATCTGCACAATGAATACAGATCAGACACAAGATTAAAGATCAAGTTCGTCTCTTATTGGAATGGATGGAAATTGTTAAGAGCATCTGATTCAATGCATTTGTGACTAGGCAACAACAGGACGATGTCATTGGCTGATGCTAATGCATTGGGAGGATCTTATTGGCTGACACGATCACAGTATGATTGAGTGAGATTTAGTAATGTTAAATTGAAAACTATAGTTTAACATTAAGTTAAAAGAACGATTAAAATGTGCCATTTTCTTTAATTATAATATCCAGTCATGAAAGAAGGTTAATATAACAATATTCGAGATTAAAAAACATTTTTATTATTTTTACTTTAATAACTTAATAACTAACTAAGATATAAAAGAGAGGGTTAGGGTTAGGGGTTATGTGTGAATGATTGAATGCATTAAATTAATTTACGATTATTATATATTTTGAAATGTTTTAATCTCCTATAGCATTTTATGTGTTTCAATATTGCGTGCATTACTGATTTTGTAGTCAAGATGTGAAATAATTATTTAAAAAGAACAATTAAATGAGAAAAATAAAACGATATATAAAATTTTTACAATATGTAAAATATACTATTGTTGCGGAGTCAACTAAAAAAAATTGTGGGAAGATTGGAAAACACATTTTATAATGATATTTATTTAAATGACATTTACTTATTCTTACTCTTTCTTGCAAGAAAACTGGTCGCTGATAAATTACAAATATTTCTTGTTAGAAGGAGAGGCGAGTAATATAAAAAAGTATGCATTGCATTTTAGGATATCCAAGCGATTTAAACTAAAAACTCGTTATATTAGTCCCCAAATGTTCAGTATCTCCATCTGGTGAATATGTATTGGAATAATGTAACTATTTTAAATGTCTCTACTTTGATTACTTGTATTTTAAAAAATCGCTGTATGTGCAACGCGATCTGGCGATTCACGAAAAATAACTAAAAAACAAAACGTGGAAAATTGAAATTATCGCTTATTAACTATTGATCTAGAAATATCGCAAGAAGCCTAAATTCAAACTGATAGTTTGCTATATTTTTCAAAAAGGTCTTAACTTCAATTCAAGGGAAAATGTACCCCACCTCCCTGAAAAAGTGAAATAACATCCCTGGCTTGAATCTCCCCACCCCACCCCAGACAATTCTGATTGTTTTTATTTAGAAGAATGCAACTAATGCCTTTTTTTATTACTGAATTTTTTTTTTTGATCGATCAAGATATCTCATTTCCTGAAACTTTCAATCTTTAAGGTCTATTTTGAAAAAAAATGGTGCTGATTTTGACCCATCCATATCCTTTTCTAATTACGAACTGATAGTTACAAACTGATTGAACTTATTAACATTACCATTTATTTTTATAAAGTGTAGCTACATTTGTAATTTAGATATTACACACAATCATTTTTCTTGTCAGAAATCAAAATTTGAAAAACATTCATACATTATTATTATTTTTATATTTCCATTCTTAGCTTAATCATTTGCAATAGATATGAAAATTGTACTGCTCGGTTAGTTTAATTTAACTTTATTTCTTTATTTTATTTTATTTTTTTATGAACGCACAAAAGAAACAAATTATATGCAAATTAAATTGCAAAAACACCACCAGCCACATCTAAAAAACACATTATAATGATAACAAGAAAAAAACTAGCTATTTACAACTAAGGCAGGAGGGGTGGATAGTAAATGATAAAAGCGAACAAAAGTATCAAAGTAACGGACCAAAGGTATAAAAAATATACTAAAATGGCCCGGAGAAAAAGGGAGAATATATAGACATTATTTAAATTTGCTAAAGGAGTAAAGGTAGAAAAATTTTAAGGTATATTTAAAGCTATTAATGGAACAAGATTCAACAACTGATTTTGGTAAAGCATTCCATGCATTGATTGCACGACAAGAAAATTGAAAGAGTTCAAGGTTTGATCTACATATAGGTTTAAGTAACTTGAACTGATGTCCACGTGTAAGAACAGACTTTTACAAGTAATTCTATCGAAAGATGACTTGAGGACGACAAAGTGATGTAGAGATTTTATGATAACAAATGTTGTGATAAAGATATTAACTAACTGTTATAATTATATTAAAGTTAAATAAATCAAGTTGACATTTTCTAGATGCCATTTTGAACTGAAATCTTTTTCACCATGGCTTCTACACCCCGCCATGTTTCATTGAAAGAGAGTCTTATCTGATCCGGTTGAACGATGAAACTGTCACCGCGAAGTTCAAAACAAAAAGGATAGCGCACTCCAGTTATTTCGCCAGCATAATCCATGCTTGAACCGGAATTTGCGTCTGAAAAAGCATAGTTATATTCAAAATATGCATCTAATTAAGCATACTAAATCTTAAATGTTGGAATATACATCTAAGTACATTTGTGTGTCGAGATTTACATATGACTAAGCACATTTTGTGATGGAATCAACATGTAACAAATCTAATACGTCGAATGAATTTCAAAGAAAAAATAATAACAGCATATGATAACAGTTTATGTTACTGAACTACAAGCAATAACAAAAACAAATGAATGTTACAATATTACAATTAGAGGCTTAAATAATACCAATGACCAGTTAAATAAGCATGAGAATCAATGATATAACAAAAAATCAGTAATCAGTTAAGTTAATGCTTTGCATATTTATATATGTTGATGTTTTGCAGTTTAGCGTAAATTAAATCAAATCAAATCATAAACAGTAATAGTCTGACTTTAGTAAGTATTTACTGAAATCAATAAATACTTACAAACAACTTCACAGCTTGTTCCTCTTTTCCATTTTGTCTTGTAAACAGATTGAATAGCATTGGCGCCTATACTGGCCATCTTCATCTGAAATATACAAATCAAAATAGGCCTATATTAAACATAGAAATATATACTACTATTACTAATATTAATGTTATTAATGTCATAAATAATTAAAGAGAAAACCAAAGATAAATCTGAAATATTTCGAATGTCTTAAAGATATTTGATAGTAAAAAAAATATAGGTATAAAAATTGTTCGTTTTTGATGGTTAATTAGTCACAATTACCATATCATCGTGATTATTTGATCTTTCACATTTCCCCTCGCTGCCATAATATCCCAGAGGAAATATAACCATTTGACCATAAGCGTGCAAAGTAAGAGACGCGATTGTGTTTCCTTTCAGTCTCAACATTTCTTTCTGCAAACTCTTCGTTTCCAGCTCAGATGCGGGCGATTTTCCACAGTAAACTAACTGACAGGGATCGTGACTTATGCCATCAGCTAAAAATTAAAAAATATAGCATTTTGTTTGCTAAATGAAAGAAATTTGCACAGAAAATTTAACTCTAAATGAATATAAGAGAAACTTTAAAGAATTACTTACTGCCCCAGTGAAAATCAAAGTTGCGATTTAAATCGGTTCCTACGCATTTTGATCCATCATTTGGTGATCTATTCTTTCTCCAAAGTCTCTGTTATTAAAAAGTAGACTTTATTATCTTACATGATACTACCGGGTTCATATTTTAGCCTATATAGTATAATACATTGCTAATAAAAAATTGCACATCTATTGTTATTAGCTATTGACATAGCGGTTAAAGTGTTCAAAATTGAAACAATAGTTCCAAGATTTTATTCTCTGCGGAACTTTTTTTGTCAATTTAAATTTAACTTCTATATTACCAGTAAAAAAACTGACGATCCTGATTTAGCTCTCGATCATAGCACCCTATTTATAGTGCAGCAAGTCATTGGAATACTAGGAAATTCGAACCCATAATCTATTGTTTCAGTATAGTCCGACAATCTACCACTAAGTTTTGAATCTATTTTGTAACTAAATTTCTGTACAATGTATATTTATGCTAATTTAATTAATGATAATAAAAATATTTTTGAGTACGGAAAATTAATAAAGTGTTAAATACTGCATGAGTTTATTAAGTATAAGTATAGGCCTACCTCAGTCTGTGTGTAGACATAGCCGTCTGGGTTAAGCACTGGGGCCACATACCAGTCATATTTTTGTAACATTTTCTTGACACTCGAGTCACTACTTCTCAGTAACTAACAATTATCAAATCTTTTTAAATTAAAACTTTTGGTTTTAAATATGTTATAAACAACATGCTTTAATAGACTTAGAATAAATAAAAGTAAAAAATCTGCATGTTACTATACAGTTCATAAATACTGCATAAATGCAGTTACTACAATATATGAAAAAAATGTATTTAAAGTAACACAATAATAAAAAAACATAATGAATTAACATCAAATAAAACATCTAAATTTTTTAAAATAACTTAGAAAGGATCCATCGTGGCTAAGTTAAACTATAAACGTATCAACAATTCAACAAATGAATAACCATAATAATTCACATTTTATGCCACCGCAAAGAGCTCAATAAGATAATAAAGTAAAGTAATTTAGTAAAGACAAAATTGTATTTGTTTACATGATTGAGCATTTTAAGCGCGGTAGCCGTGCTTAGCCATTCTCTAGCGTGTATAGTAGCATCTATCCAGTAGGACAATCGTGTTTCTCCAGGTTTCGTTATCTTTAAATTATATAAAAGGCATACAATACAATAAAGAAATAAATAACAGATATAAAATAAAATATTTATTAGTGAAAAAAGACAGATTAAAAAGCAAAATAGAAAGCTTGAAATATATATCTAGATTAGTATTCTGATTAAAAATGATAATGATGACGATGATAATAATTACTATGAATGTCATGATAATGACGATAATGATGATGAATAGATTTTATAAATAGATTAGATGTAATAAATACCTTGAATACTCTTATTGGTCTTTTTTCGTAAGTGTGTCCGAGTGTGCTTACTTGACAAGTAAATCCTGATGGACATTTATCAACAGATTCATCCAGCCAGTTGTAAATCTGTGTTAGA
Organism: Oconnorella tubifera; assembly: GCA_034700105.1. Taxonomy (NCBI): domain Eukaryota; kingdom Metazoa; phylum Annelida; class Clitellata; order Enchytraeida; family Enchytraeidae; genus Oconnorella; species Oconnorella tubifera. The sequence goes on along the minus strand of JAQIXG010001048.1, from coordinate 17,316 downwards.
TATAACAATGTACCTGGAGTTTTAATAAAAGCTTTGTGACTTTTTAAACCCAATTGATGCTATGTAAGCACATTTAAATTTAACTGTTTTGAATCAGACAAGTAAATTCAACAGTGAAGCTTACGTTTGGCATTCATTTTCGATTCTCGTGAATGATAATCTAGAAGTTGAACTTACTCAATTGATCCTGTATTCAGCAGGCATATTAATGTAATATAAATATAAATCTTAATTTCGCCACTGGGGCAGTTGAAAACACATACAGTAATAAAATGCAGTTATTTGTTATGTCAATTAGAAACATACATGTAAAACTATCCATTATTTCAAGTTGATAATATGCATTAAATCGTTATTAAAGGACAATCATAATTAACTCAAATAAGTCACTTCCTGCGATGTTGCAAAGAAGAACAACTTGCCACGCGAAGCAAACGAGACGCAAAAGCGACGGAAACGCGACGCGTCGGTGGATTTTGAGCTCATAATTTTAAGCAACAATATTCTTTATTGCTGATACTACTGCATAATTTTAAAACTAGCAAATTTCATTAGAACATAACTGTATAAAACACAAACATCATCAAGTGTATTAAAGTTATCCAAGTCAAATCCAATTGTTCTCTGTGATCGTCTCAATTGTGTAGCTAAAGTGGTACTGTCTATCAATCTAAAACATCATTATAAAATACCGTTAATTAAATATCAGTGTAATTCAAACCTTGTGTCCAATTTAAGTTAAAGATAAGTAATGTTAGTATTTTCCTTCTCTCGTCAACAAATATGAAATTTTCTGACGATAAATTAAGCAAAAGTTACAAATTAAAAGACTCTTTTTTGTATGAATATATTGATTTAATTTGTCGATTATATACTACTCAATATTAGTTTAGTTAATTTTTTTGTGACCAAGCGCAGAGGCGCACCAAGCATCAGGAACTACCCCCCCCCCTCACTCTATAATTAATATAAAAGTAAAATCATTAAAAAAACATTATAAAATGTTTTTTAATGATTTTACTGAAAAAACCACTAAAAAATTAGTTTTTAAATATTCAAATGTACAAATCTTTAATTGAGAATAAGTTAAAAATTTCAATCTTTGCCGACAATGAGGCCAATACAATTATACAACAATGTGATAAAATAGAAAATAAAATCATTTAATCATTCAATATAATACAATTAAGTATTCTGAACTCACTGCTGCACGTCATCAATGGATATGTCATAATCTATATTTCTTTTCTTTAACCAATGTAGAGTTCTATGTTCAGTTTCAGGTAAAGTCATGAAACTAACTGGATCGCCAATTGTTCTTGGCTCAGTCCAAAAATCTATCTGAAAGCAAATAGACCTAAGGATTTAATTAGATATAAAATTCTAATAACAATAATTTATTATATCTTTTTTAAGTAATTCAAACGATTTTACATACAACTTTATTGCGTTAAAACAGTGAAAGCATAATTATTATTATTGATTATTGATTAACTTTCTCTCACGTCTGAAACTTCTCTCTGTAATCTTTGAAGAAAGTTCAGTTGACTTTTAGTCTCAGGAATAACACGTATAACTTTGTAACTGAAATGTTAATGTTTTTATAATTAATTTAATTGAAGTCGAAATTAATTACAAAAACAAAATACTAATTGATAAAACTAGGGTTAGGCCTACTAATTTTACACTGAAACTGCTGTTTTTCGGCGAATAATAAACTTTATAACTATAATTTATAATTATAATAACAATAATTGCACAAAGAAATGTTTATTATTAATAATAAACATTATAAAAGCTATTAAATCGTTCAAAATAATGCACAGTAGATTAAAAATAATCAATTATGAAATAAATAAAAAAGATTGCAAATTATTTTTACTATCAGCGACGTAGCGAGATAAAAATATAATGTTCTCCCTCAAAAATCAAGCGGCACCTTTTTGTACTTTTTGCATCATGTTTTACTTAACGGTATTTAATAACTTAATTAATTATTTAGCTATTTAAATAATTAGTTACACTTTTAGTAAAATAGTGAATTTTATCACGCTACTTACCCGTCATATCTCACAATGTCATCATTTGATAGACAAGGCTTACTATTCAGTGCAACTATACACAGAATGAGTTCAGATGTTAAAATTAGAAGCATTTTGTCTTGTTAAGTAACTAAATCAATATTTAAAAGTATAACATGAATAGCATTCTAATTCAACCTTGAAAAAGTTGTATTTGGTTTTTTAATACTATTGCTTTAGTCTTATAACTATTAAATGAAAAAAAACACAAAAGTTAGATTCTGGTGCGATTATAATTGTAAAATTGGATCATCGTTGTTGTTCCGCCAATTTCATTAAATTTTAATTAAACACTTCGCAAATAATTGCAGAATTAAATGGTAAAAAAGCTCTCACGAAATTAGCCCTATTAATTAATTAAACAGTATCTCGTTATATCACATGAAGTAATAATATTTTAAATTGTAGCATACCCAGAGAAAACTTTACTGTGTATTTTATGTCAGAATAATTTATCCGAAAATAATAAATAATTAAATTGGTTAATTTATTACATTTGCTAACGTTATAATCCTGTTTATAGGCTTAGTAGCTTTACAATTGTGAACAGCCATCATAAATAATATGATTCGCTACAATATATTACTATAATATTACTGTAATAATACATGAAGCAAGTTATTATAATGTATTTCATTCAAAAAGTTTTAAAATTTTGCGAAAATAATTAGTATAACTAGTCGTGAGATAATAAAAAATGAGATATAATCTCTTTGGCTAAGACCTACAATATAGTAAAACAAATGTTGAAAACCATTAAAAATATTAATCCTAATAAAAAGATGTGTAAGATACAAAAACTGTAATGTTACAACACTAAACATTTTTACCTATAATGTTACATTATGATTTATAATAGAAGTAAAAGAGCGTGCAACTATATTATATCTCTACAGGATCAGACTTATAATACTGCTAGTTTTATAGTTAGAAATTCGCCTACTGTTTCACACTACTGACTGTATGCCTACTATGTAAACTGTTCTCACGAATTAAGATAATTGATGTAAAAACTAGACTCATTACTACAGCTATTTCTGCTGCAGAAAGTTTTTAATCGCAAGTGGTTTATGGTGCATTATAGCAAAGCCAGGGACTGCAGTGACTGTTTAAACTAGATAGCAGAGGACTAATTATGATACGGATATTAAATGTTCGTATACAGTGTTATTAGCATTTTATTAGACAATCCCTTTTATCTAAATAATGAACATCATAATATTGTTATTATTAAAACATATTATAGATTTGTTTTTCTCTTTTATTTCATCGTTCGAATAAACGTCAATAACATATTAAAGTGGCTTTTCTGAAGGTAGTCCTACAGCAAGTTTGAAAGCATGCTAATCAATGGATTCGAACTAAATACCTTATACCTAAATACGAAATAAATATTTGCTATCTCATGGTCTTCTCACTTCTAAATTATCTAATTTTACTGTCATCATTTGTTTCATAAATTAGTTACTATAACTTGTTTTATTATAATAAATAAAAGTAATGTTATATAATTTATATTGTAATTAAAATATGTGTAATATAATAATTATGTAATAAAATATAATAATTACGTTATAAAGTAATATAACAATTATTTAATACGTAAAATAAAAATAAAAATATACGTAAACTATACTGTAATTAAAATAACTAAAATCTCTAAGATCTGATAGTTATTTATAGTCCCATTACCATATCGTCATGATTTTTAGATCTCTGACATTTTCCCTTGCTGTCAAAATAACCAAGTGGAAATAAAACCATTTGACTATAAGCGTGCAAAGTAATAGAAGCGACTGTGTTTCCTTTCAGTCTCATCATTTCGTTCTGCAAACTCTTCGTCTCCAGCTCAGATGCGGGCGATTTTCCGCAGTAATTTAACTCGCAGGGATCGTGACTTATTCCGTCAGCTAAAAAGTAACAATATATAAATATTAAGAAGATATCCAGATAAAACCGGATCAGTAAGCTATGTTCACTACATAAAACGCATTTGGCTGCTAAATAAAACGAAATTTGAGCGCAATAAGCAAAAATATGACATTAATACAGAGAATGTAAGAATAAGATGAATTAATTTCAATTTCGGAAAAATCCCTAATTTTATTTGATCTATATAATTTGATGATATAAGTCAGGTGATTATCACATGAAGGGGGTGGGGGAGGTGGATGGGTAAAGCAATATAGGATAAGACAACATAACAATTTATAAACTTACTCCAAAAACTTCATATCTTTTTATTTTCGTTACTCTTCCAACATTTCATCAATTATCCAGCAATTAAATGCTTCGCCAATATTTATATATTTAAAATATAGCAAATTTTTAATAATAAACTATATAAAGAAATTACTTCACTTTAACTCTAAACGAATATAGAGAAATTTTAAAATAAATTACTTACTGCCCCAGTGAATATCAAAGTTTCGATTTAAATCTGTTCCTATGCATTCAGAGCCATTATTTGGTGATCTATTCTTTCTCCAAAGTCTCTGTTATTAAAAAATAGACTTATTACTTTCTATGAAACTACCGACTTCATATATTAGCGTCAATAATGTAATAAACTATATAACTAAAATGTAATTATTTAAGTTATTGGCACAATTACTCATTTATTGCTATTAGATATTGACAGAGTGGTTAAAGTGGTTGTTTAAATCTGAAACAATTGTTCCAAGATTCTATTCTCAGTGGCAACTTTTGTTAGTAAATTTGAGTTTAACTTCGAAATATTAGTGAAAAATGACGTCTCAGACGTAGCTCTCGATTTCAGCACTATTATAATGCTAATAGGACAGCTAATCAATAAATAGTAAGCAATTCGCACCCGGAATCTCTTGTTTCATTAGTTCGACAAGCTATCACTAAGATTTCAGAGGTTATTTTGTAACTAAATTGCTGCACAATGTATGCTATTTACTGTCTGTAAATTAATTCAATTAATAATAATGTTTTCTTCATAATTAAATTGAATAAATAAAAATATAGAAACGGTAAGCTTGTTTTTACTTAGATTTTAAGGAATCAGTTAATGCTGTTATTTCAATATTAGAAACAAGAGTAAACAAATAATAATGAAAATTAGCGATAACAAATTAATCAACTAAAATTTAAGTCTCACAGATACTGCACTATAATATAATGATTGCTGCAAGAATTAGATATATACAAATTGGCAATTATTTTATTCAAATTTGATAAGTTTTCACAATGAATTGTTTATTAATTTAAAAATATTTGTGAATACGGAAAAAAGTGTTAAATGCTGCATGAGTTTATTAAGTATAAGCATAGGCCTACGTCAGTCTGTGTGTAGACATAGCCGTCTGGGTTAAGCATTGGGGCCACATACCAGTCAAATTTTGTAACATTTTCTTGACACTCGAGTCACTGCTTCTTAGTAACTAAGAGTTGACAAAAAATCATTCACTTAATAACGTTTAAAAATAATATTTTTTTACATATATATCTTTCAAATTCTATACTAATTACAGCGTACACTTAATTGTAATACTAAATAACCTGTAACACTAATTGTAAAACTAAATAACGAATAACCAGAATAATTCACTTTTTCTAAAATCACTGCAAAAGTTAATCTAACACATTTTATTGCATTTACAACTAAACAAATTAACTCAATATTTTTTTCAAACAGTAGATTAGGATCATATACAGTATAATGCAACAAAACTAAACAGTAGTTAAGTTATAAAGATAAGATTAAAATAATTATAATAATGTTTAATCAAGTAAAAAAAACTCAAAGACCAAACAAATGGTACCCAGAAAAAACAACCCCGAATACATTAATCCGACAAACAGCCCTATCAATTAATTTAATAACCCTATAGCTCTTCCTATAAGTTCCTATAGCTTAAAATCAATTCATGCAGAACTTTAATTATAATTTTTATCTTCAATATTGACATTGTAGTTGTTTACATGATTCAGCATTTTAAGTGCGGTAGCCGTGCTTAGCCATTCTCTAGCGTGTATAGTAGCATCTATCCAGTAGGACAATCGTGTTTCTCCAGGTTTCGTTATCTTTAAATGATATAAAAGGCATACAATACAATAAAGAAATAAATGACAGATATAAAATAAAATATTTATTACTGCAGAAAAAAAGATTATTAAACCAAATAGAAAGCTTAATTCATATATCCAGATTAGTATTCTGATTAATAACTGCTGCTCATTGCAATCTGTGTAACTACAACATATTATTCTTATATAATATTTATACATATATTATGTATATTAATTTAATATTAATAATCTATATTTTATTTTGAGCAGCACATGATTTCAATTTGATATCCATTAACAATTAATCAAACAGTAAAAACATGATAATAATGAAGATATTAATTACCATGAAGGTCATGAAGGTCATGATTATAATGATAATGATGATAATAGTAATTATCATCATGAGAATGATGATAAGATTTTTTATAAATATAATAAATACCTTGAATACTTTTATTGGTCTTTCTTCGTAAGTGTATCCAATAGTATTTACTTGGCATGTGAGTCCTGATGGACATTTACCAACAGCTTCATCTAACCAGCTGTAAATCTTTATTAGATATAAAAATATATATTTAACCAATGAATTTTTAATAAGAACTTTGAGACTTAATAAGCTAATTTATCGTAAGAAATTATTTCTTTAAATCAACTAATTTATTAGAATTATTGTTGCTTAATTAGAGTATGAATATAAGAATGCTCATTTTTAACTGCTAACATGCATATTAGTATTATATATTTATATTATATTATACATTTAGTATTATCTATTATATAATTTATGCATATTTATTTTATATGTATTAGCTGCATATATAGTTTAACAGCTTCATAAGTTTATCTTGCATTAATAAACAAAGGCGACGCGTTGATTGAGTTTGAGCTTTCAATTTTGATTTAAAATATTCTTTATTAGGCCTACTGATCTTCTTATATAATTTAAAACTAGCAAATTTCATGAAACATAACTGTATAATACATTACATCATCAAGTGTATTAAAGTTATCCAAATCAAATCCAATTTTTCTCTGTGATCGTCTCAATTGTGAAGATAAAGTGGTACTGTCTATCAATCTAAAACATCATTAAAGATACCCTGTGACTTCACTGATTTCTAAATATCAGTGTAGTTTCACTTTGTGTCTAATTTCCGTTGTCGTTAACGAAATCAGTAAATTCAGCATTTTCCTTATTGTCAACTAAACGGTTTTTTGCTTGTAATTTACCACGTAAGCGAAGGTTTTTTACTAAGAGAAACATTATTTGTATAAATATTATGTATTTAAGTTGTTAATTAAATACTAGTCAACAATATATTCGTTATTCTTTTCGTAATCAATACCCGTAAAGCACCAAGAAGCTGGAACTATTAATAAATATTATAATCTTTATAACCTAAAAAATGCTAATTCTTTAATTGTGGAATAAACAGTTTCAATCTTTGCTCACAATGAGGACAATAATGTGATAAAATCAAAAAATGAAATCATCGAATAATATGCAAAATAAATAGTCTAAACTGACTGCTGTACGTCATCGATGGATATGTCATAATCTATATTTCTTTTCTTTAACCAGTGTAGAGTTCTATGTCCAGCTTCAGGTAAAATCATGAAACTAACCGGATCGCCAATTGCTCTTGGCTCAATCCAAAAGTCTATCTGAAAGTTGAAACATTGGAATACTAATAACAGTAATATATGAAATATCTCTTATATGTAATTCAGGAGATTTTATACAGAATTATATTCACATTTAAAAAGTAAATTCAAAGTTTCTCTCACGTCTGCAACTTCTATCTGTAGTCTTTGAAGAAAGTTCAGTTGACTTCGAATCTCGGGAATAACTCGTGTAACTTTGTAACTGAAATGTTAATTGTAGCAAAAAATGTGTGTAGTTTGACGAAGAATAATTTTTGATTAAAATTACAAGACTTGTTACGATGCTATGCAAATCTTCCACAGTAAATTAAAAATAATCAATTATGAAAAAATACATCCGTAAACATATTGAAGAAATATTTTTTCCTAATATTGACGTAAATAGATCAAAATGAATGTTCTACTTCAAATATCAAATGGCAACAATTTTTAATATTTGCATCTAGTGATTTGTGTTTAACGGCACATCGGCCGGCATTAACTGGCAAATGTTATCATTTTGTGCCCGTGGTGAAATGTATGAAAATGAAAAGCGGAATATATCTGACTGTCATTTTTGTCTACTTTTTTTAAAATTCGTCCTTTTCCATATGAGCTCCTTCGATGCTTTTCTCGCCTCATCTTTCATCGGTACTCTTTACTTAATAACTTAAATAATTAGTTACAATTTGAGTAAAATCGTAAATTTGATCTCGTTACTTACCCGTCATATCTCACAATGTCATCGCTTGATAGACAAGGCTTACAAATCAGTGCAATTATACACATAATCAGTTCAAACATTAAAATTAGCTGCATTTTGTCTTTTAGAAATATTAAATAACTAATCAATACTTAAAAGTAGCTCTTAAAAAACATTTTTAATGCAATAGTGAAAAAAGTTGTATTGATCTTTTTATAATGCCGCCTTTAGTGATATAACTATTAAAATATTAAAAACATGAAGTTAGGTTTTGAGAAGATTGTAATTGTAAAACTTTTATCATTATTATTATTTCTCTAATTCCATTGTGTAATAATTTAAAAAAAATCAAATAACTTAAAAAGAAACTATTAATATTATTAATCCTGATTAAAAGTAATATAATGTTAGTGATACTGTAATGTTACACTACTAAATATTTCTACCCATAAATTATAAAATCTTACATTATAGCAGAATTACAAGAGCTTGCAATATACTATATCTAATATTATCTACACAAGATGATATACCTATTATACTGTTAGTTTTATAGGTAAAATTCTGCCTGCTGTTTCGATCTACTGACTGCAAACTGTTTTCACGAATTAAGATATTTGACATTAAAACTAGGCTCATTAATGCAGCTATTTCTGGTGCTAAAAGTTTTTAATCGCAGGTGGTTTATGGTGCATTATAGCAAAGCATGGGGCTGCAGTGACTGTTTAAACTAGATAGCAGAGGACTAATTATTATACGGCTATTAAATAATCGCATACAGTGTTATTAACATTTTATTAGACAATAACTTTTATCTAAATAATGAACATCATGATATTAATATTATTAAAACATTTTATATATTTATTTTTCTCTATTAAATTCTTTAATCATGCGTATAAACGTCAATAACATATTAAAGTAGATTTGCTGAAGGTACAGCAAGTTTCGATAACATGCTAATTAATGGATTTAAAACTCAAATTCATTTGGACTCAATGCCTTTGCATTCTGGACGCGTGGCATTGAAAACAACTTTAACTTGTGTCGGCAAAAATTAATGCAAGAAAATTTCGCCCAAAGTCAAAGGTGTTAATGTTAGTTCGAAGAAATAAATATATTACAAAAATTGAAGTAAACTACAAGAGGCAAAAAAGTGTGAATATGTTTTTACTTTACTAACAATACATCGAGTTATTTTATGCTTTTTGTAATGCGTCATGTTTCAATATTTTTAACACATTGTAAGAGTTCAAGAATGATTTTTTTTTTCTTATAAGCGAGAGTAGATCTATAATAATAACGAGGCTTTTCATAAATTAATTCTTCTCAACTTGTGTAATTAAAATGAATTTACAAATTCATATATTGAAATTTTACTTCAGTAAATCTGGGTTGATCATTTTTAAAATTTCAATGGTGATTTTTATTTATAACGAGTGGAATCGGTAGAAATATATAAATAAATTCAATGTAAATAAATTCTAAATTTTAAAGTTTTTATTATAATATTCCGATTCTCATGAATAAAGTGAATCGCTGAGAAGTTAAATCAAGTCCAGATCAAGTGAATCGCTTATTAGTTTTCATAGCACTAGTATTAAATGTCTTTGATTCTAATTAACAATCGCAATTAAAGTTTGAAACAAATTGTTTTTAAACCTCATGTTTATAATATAAAGCATTTAATTATGTATTTGCATACAATATGCATCATTTTATTTTGTATCAAAAATGAATGTTGAGAAAATTTCAAAATGAATACGCTACGACTGAACTGTTTTGCAAATTATTGTATTTAACAGTATATTTGATAAACAATCTAGCAATATATCGAAATCTAATCTATAGATCATGAACGCTTACCGATAACACTTATCTAAAAAAACACTCTCTAAAACTAAGTGTATATCCTATTTTCAGAAATTTGTCTTAAATCGTAAAAATTTGATTTTTCATTCGATATAAGATATGACGATATTTCAAAGGATGGAATCCTGCGTTTTGATACCTTCTCATTTCCCATCTCTCCCACTTTTGTCCTTACACAGGGTACATCACTTTTCTTCCAACCAGAATCCTCCCCTTTACGTAAACCTCCATCTACACAAAATTGTGAATCCTTCGCGAAATACTTTTCAAAAAGATACGAACTTCCAGAAGTATCCGCCGCTGAAAGTCTTGACGACAGAATCTGATGTCCATTACCGTAGGGATGAGTTGATGTTCCTACTGGAAAAACACTCGCAAAATTATTTCCATTTCGTAAATCCGAATCATTTGGAATTGTTTTAGCATCAGAAATACAATTTTGTCGATCTTCAGTTTCTTTTATTTGTATATCAATTGCGTGAAATTGTCGTTGTATTCCAGGATGAACTTGAGTGTGTTTTACTAAATCTTTGTTTGTTTTCTGAATTTTCTTACCATTATTGCAAGTTCCATTAAGTTTCTGAAATGTTTTTGGCTGAAGATAAATTCGATCATTACTATTGAGACTTTTGCTAGATTTCTCATTTCTTCTCGAATCAAGTCTTGATTTTTTAAGACGTTCGATGTACTCGTCTGAAACTGAATGGACTTTCATGGTAACTATGGAACGATGTTGATTTGAAGTGACGTCATCTTCAAATTTAGTTGATTCTTCTTGGGTGGTGTCGCCGTCTGGGTAAGGGGGTGGTTCATCGATATGGCCGTAGGAGGGGGGTCGTTCACGAACTACTCGCTCTAGATGCAGAAAAAATACGATAATTTATAAAGTTAATTGATTAAGTTTGTCAATTTTGATCATTTTTGTTATTGGACGGCATAAAAGACAATTTAGTTTATTGCAATTTTGGTAATTTCTGCACGTTACTTTTTTTATTTGTTACTTATATTGTTGTTTCATCATTTTGTGTAAATAAAGATATATATAAAGTAGAAATATTTGTTCTAATATTTATTGCCTTTAATTGTAATAATCATGCTGTATAATAAATATAGAGTCAGACAAAATATAGAATTCTGTTTAACAGAAATGTTTTAAATAACATTTATACAATTAAATTTGAACAAATGGGCAATACAGCTTTAATAAAAATTAATGAACTGCTTTAAATTTGACTACTAGTCATAATTATCCACTAAAATATTAACAAATATATTTTGCAATATAAAAGGAATATAATCTTAAGGAGTATAAACTTAATATAAAATGAATATAAAATGAATATAAGCTAAATAAATAAAATATACTTTACAATATAACCTTTAACATCACTAAAAAACGCTATTATATATAATTAAAATACACTATATTTATTATATATAATAGCAAATAAAATGCACTAGTGTAAGATTCTTACCTCTATCACCATTGGTCGTGGCACATATTGTATAACTAATGAAGTCACGATTCAAATCTCTCCGACCATTCGGTAGATGGCGGCGCAGAAATATTCTATCCTCTTCTAAAATTTATCAAATATATTATCTCTAATTAATTGCTAATCTCAAAATTCGTTATAATTTATAATTATCACAATTACACCCGGAACCCAATAGAAATGCTTAAATCAATAACCAGACAATTTGTTTTGCTTAAATTTGTATACAGACTTATGCCAAAAGTTCGTCTAAGTAAATTTGTATATGCTGCAGATATGCCATATCTATATACCAAAAGTCCGTCTACTATTATTCATAATAGAATTAAGGAAATTAAGGTTAGGGTTAGAATCGGTTTAAGGGTTAATGAGTATCATAAAAACTTCGAAGAGCATAGTCTCTAGTTATTTATTTAATAAACAAGACTATAATTTACCTAAATGGTGTCGTTTTCTTCGACGATAGACGATGCAACAGTGACAATAGTAGCACATTATGACGATAGCTGCAGTCATCATAACACAGGTCCCCACACCAAAACTGGCCAACAGAATACTGAAACACAGAAGAAACCATTTCACTTCAAAATTAGATTTTAATAAAGAATTTAGCTAATTAAAATAGGAAAGGAAACTCTTTTTTGTAATAAAAGTTAAACACTTCATTATTTTTTTTATTGTAATCACGATTATTAAAACAAAATGTCGCATTGTTTAAATAAATAATATTACGAAATGTGTATCCGGTGTAATTTATCTGATTCAAAAACGTGTAATTTTATTAAATCACAGCATATTCGTAATTGCTGCAAATATAATAGTGATATTATTACAGCCATTTTTGCCATAATTATGTTATATAAAGTATGGCTAATTGTATTTTAAAACTGCAACGAACTGTGAATAGTATCATTGAGTATATGTCAAACGTTGGCAATTAGATAATATCACCAACTATAAGCTTAATAATGATATGATTTTGTTCAAAGATAGATTAAATTTTGCACAGGAATATATCATATAACTGTTACATAGAGTGTGTACATTAACTAATGGATATTGTAAATTACATCAAAATTGCTGATCGTTGAATAGTTAAATATGCTGACTTGCTAAATCGAGATATGCAAAGTACAAAAAAATATTATATTACGTTCGTATGGTTAGAGTTAGCCCTTATTTTAATCCAAGCCTAATAACCCATAATTTCAAATAACAGTGTTTCAGAAAACTGTTACTTTATGTACTATTAGTATAAAATTATTTATTTAACTCAGGATTAAATGTAGATGTTAATTGAACATCGTTCAACATTTAGCAGCTCAATTATCTTCAGATTAAAAGTAATAAATTTTATCAGTCCTGTGAATAATAAAATACAAAATATCTATATTATTCTAACTTACTATTGATGAAGTGGTGCTGAGTTAGGTTTAGGCCAGGCTGTATCGTTTGGTAGAGTACAACAGTATCTTTCAAATTCCGTTCCACAACAGTGTTGATCCACTGTAGAAACGGAACGCTCCGTACAGTAGAATCCATTATTCCACTGTCCATTCTTATCCGTGTATCCGGGGCAATAGCGGGCGTCCGAAACTGCACAAAAAAAACAAAAAAATAAAATATTAGTGAGTTATGCAAAAAATCATGTAATATGAAAATTATGCACAGAAATGCAAAATTCCAATACGCAAGAAAGAAATAAATGCAAAAAAGAAACAAAATTCAAACTGAAAATAAAACTTTAAACGGGAAAGATTAAAACATTATGCAACTCTGGTATTAAAGCAATTTTCTTCGTTTTGTGTCTAATTGCTAAATGTTGATTAACTCTTGATCTCAATTATCGTCTAAGAGAGTCGATTGATGGCACAGTACATTATCGTAGCTTCGTGATTAATTCGCTCGATTTGGTCCAGAAACGATTACAAAAGTTTCTATCTTTAGCTGGTAACAATTCGTTATGGTGAAAGCAATGATGTGAGAGAATTACAATTATTGCAATCAAGTATTATCATTCCCATTATTATTGTTATTGATCACAACTATGCAGTAACAATATTTAAAATCAAAGCATTTCAGATTGCTACTCTTACGAAAGTACTAGTGAAAATCAGACGATGAAGGATGGGTAAAACGCGAACTTGTTCACTTTTTAAGCATTAATGCAGAATATCTATTCATTTAGTTCTTTCTCACTAGCAGAAATAAGTATTTTTCGAATATATGCACCGGAAAATATGCATAAATTTGAAATATATGCAGCACATAATGCGAAAAAGAATAAACAAACATAAGACACTCAAATATCGAACAAAATATACAGCAACCAATATTAAAAATTGTCTGAATCTTTCTCACGATTCAAATAAAATATATAATGAAGAAATTTATACTATACAATTTATAACATGGGAGAATATCGAATGGACTCGTTTTTCTGACAAAATGAGAAGAAAGTCTGAGTTAATGAATTCAAAAATTCAAAATTGTCACGAACAGCTTCATGTTAACTGGATATCATTGATGAGAAATACAATGTATGTTAGATAATAAAGCAAACGTCCAGCATCAATATCTTCTCATATCTTTTGTATATCAATAATACGCGATAAACAGAGTGTTGATTTATCGACTCGTGTAGAAAATCAATGAAGCAATTCTTTTTGTTCACAATAATGTCAATTAGAAACCTGTTATAATATAATAATTATAGACATGAAGGAATACCATTTTTGCAATATTGCAAGTGGTCTTCTTTACAGTTCGTATTTAATTATTTTATTCTGCAAGAACAACTCGATTGTGAAGATTTCATCTTAGAGATTACTAATAAATTGAAAATTAAAAGTTTTAATCAATTTTACTGTTAACTCATCAAAATAAAAAGATGAGTTTTTAGAAGTTGCTACCCTCCTTTGTTGCCCCACCCCTACTCGGCGAAATAGGCCAACTACAAAATACGAAATAACTAACTTCTAGTCATCTACTTATAATGAAATTTATTAAGAAAATAACGATTTTTATTTGAAAAGATATCGTCCTTTAGAGGTTAATCCATCATAAATAATTACTCACGCCCCCCCCCCTCTCCTCCCCCGCCTCGCCCCTCCCTACCCCAATCGATGTTTTATACTAGAGATCATTATTTATATACTTTCTGCTGAAAATATTTAACATTATTTATAGAACAGTTCTTATCATGAACACGTCAGTATCTTGTTATCTTTACTGTCTGCTCTAAGGTCCATCTCTCTCGATCTCTCTAGATCTAATCACACTGTTTCGTTTATTTGTTATTCCCACCTAATATATACATCAGATCTATTTTTCAACAGTCCGGCCGACCACCCGTCAAGAATTCACCGCAAAAATTTATTCTGTACGTACTTTAAAACAGGTAATTTACTTCTTTTGAACGGTGTTTTAAGTTGGATCGACCTGAAGCTAGATATCGAATAAGAAATAATATAGTGGGAAAATTACATTACTTATTTATATTGAGTGCATAGATTGTAAACTAAATCAAAGCGAGTTTTCATTTTCTTTTTACAATATACGTTAGATATAGATCTTATACAACTTTGAATAAATTAAAATAAGCATTTAGATCAGTGATGTTAAACTGGAAGTAAAAAAATAAATGAAATAAAACTTAAAGTGAAATAAAATGAAATTTGATCACTCGTGTTCGTAAATCGACATAGTCCTAAAAATACATTAAGAATAAAGAATTTTTAAACTTAGAAACACCGGTACAGTTATAATTTAAATCTCTCTACCACGACTCATTAACACTGCTTGTGATTAACTAATTAACCCAAAATATATGAGGATTAGCTCCCCCCGTGATGATCGAAGGAAATAAGATACTAAAACGCTCTATTTTTCGTCTAAAATTACCAGTGGCACATTAAATTTATCGCACTTTCTATTACTGCTTTTATGATATAAATTTCCGAAATTTTTAATTTCTGAAATTTTACAATTTTGTAAAACATTGCAAAATGGTTTAAAAACTTTTTTGAATCAAATAAAACTTTAGTAGGCTTGTTATAAAATATTTTTAAAAAATAATTACCGAGGATAATTACGTCTAAACGTATTATTTTATCAGTAATATTCTATAATGAATCGTTTTGTTAAAATATTCAGTTAACTTTCCCCCTTAACTTTCTATGTTGCAAAAACCTTCGAGATAAAGTTGGTATTTACTTTGCACGTCTAACCCATAAGGTTTACATTTAGTTTCAATATTTCCCGCAGAGATGATTGGCTCTTTCTTCGGGTTTTTGCTGAACTTAACCGAAAGAAAAAACATTTCTTGACTAACAAGACAACTGTTGGTTTGATAAATGTGAAAATATTTCAAGATGCAATAATTCAATGCGATGGATAATTTGACTTTTAGCATTATTCCTAAGAATTTGATATTTTAGCTTAACAGTATTTGATGTTGAAGTTGTATGCAAGATTATAATAGAATTTTCTAGATTTTTTATGTATTACATGTAATTTTATAGATTTTATATGTTCATAGTGTAAATATGTTATGTTCACTTAATAAAATATAATAAATGAATGAGTTATCATAAAACACTATATCGATGACTATTTGAATGAATGCATGGATGAATGAAAACAGGAACAAATGAATGAGTGCTTAAATCTGTGAATGAACGAATTAACAAATGAATGATCAAATCAATAAATATTATTATTATTAACATTATTTGATCGACAATTATAGTAGATATCTTCATAAAATAGGACACAGAAAAATATGTAATTTAATTTAATAAACTGCATTAACTAGGCGCATGCCATAAATTCAAATCATACATATTATTTAGTTTTAATATAAAGCATCTCAACATCCCATTCAAACCATATTATTTATTATCAAAAATTTCTTAAAATGATTAATTAATGACTAAAATTTATTACTGGATAGAAGGCTACAATATATATGTCCAGACATGATGATGTCCAAACATAATTTTTAATAGTCTGTTTTTTCATATCGCGAAGTTTCATACCGCGCAGAATTTTTTTCATATAGCTCCTTTAATTTCTTCTACGATTTCTTCTACAGCTAAATCAGACGCAGAGGCTTACTTTATTAACATATTTTACACATAACTTATCTTGTTTGAGTCGACGCGACGCGTAAAAGAAATAACCGTGAAAATCTTGTTACGGTACTTTATTGCGTTGCCGTAAGCGAGTCACGCAAACGCAACAAATCATCGAATCTTTGGTTCGATTCAACAAAACCGCACGCAATTGATAAAACAAACGAAACCGGACGTTTTTCCGAATCAATTTTCTTTAGTTTTAAGCATTTTTAAATAAAAACTGTTCTTTATTAAAACTAATAAATTGACTGCATAATCTTTTGAAATGTATTCGTATACGACAATATTTATATATGTCAGCAATTAACAACTAGTTTCAATACTGTAATACATTATACAGT
>JAQIXG010001047.1:0-24884 GCA_034700105.1 Oconnorella tubifera | reverse complement strand
GGTTCTCTCAATGCTTGGATTCCAGCACTGTGAAGAGCGCGATGAATAATGTCATTCACGCTGGAATGTCTGGATTGCCTTAAAGCACTTTTGATACAGGAGAGACCATGGTGGCCATTGACTTGTACAGATGCCCCACACACACAATAACTTATTGTAGGAACTTTTTATGTTTTTGATAATTTACTCAGTTATCTTTGGTACTCAAAATATAATTTTTTTTAATTTAAATTTTTTATAGCCATCCCAATTTAGTCATTTTATGGCAGTTCATTGGAGTGGGGGCAGTTGTCTACCTGGGTTAGGGAGGAGGCCTGATAACTATTTCTCACCCCAAAAAATTCTTATTTGTTATATTTTTCACAGTACTTCACTATAACTAATAAGAAGCTATAATATAAAAGATTTATATATACAATTCACACAAACATACTTTAAAAAATAAAAAAACACCTTTTTTTTTATCTACAACTGCTACATGCTGCATTGCCGACGATGAATTAGATCTTTGTGTGGGGGGTACCGTCCCTCCCCCCTGGACATTCACCCGACCATTTGAAGGACCCGACTCCGTTGCTGCTGGTCGTTTGGATGCTGCTGCTGCTTGGGTTTCACTGATGTCCGGATCATCAATCCCCATCTCTTCCATTTGTCTGGCTCTTTTTTCCTCCTTGGAAATGAATAGAATGGGAGCCGAGAGAGCGTCAACAAAATCTATAATAAGGAAAATCAACAATTTATGGATCAATCTACTAATATATATATATTGTAGATTTTCGTATTGTCATTTATTTTAGTATTGTAGAAATTGCATTGATGCAATTTCCCAGTTTTTTTCAAGAAGTAACTGTGAGAGTGACATTATCTTATATAAATATATAAGATAACTGTGAGAGTGATATTATCTTATATAAATCTTATATAAATAACATGATCTATGAAAGAAGTATTCTAGTAGGTACCAGGACAAAATGGCCCCATCAATTCATTCAATAACCCTAACTAACTATAAACTCTACCCAAACCCTAGCACTAATCCTTTCTTTAATCCTAAACCTAACCTATATTCTAACTCCAACTCTAAACCCTAAGAATTAACAGTCAGGGAAATTTGTTAGCGCCGTTTACACGGGTCATGATTCTAGTAATAATATAACTGAATTCAGGTCTTGCAAATACTGAAGTAAATTAACTCGGATGACATTAAAAAACAAATTAACGTAAAATTCAGAAAACCGACCACCAAATCCCTCTGGAACATAAGTCTTGAGCACAATGCGACAGAAAACGGTCGGTAGTGATAAGGGAAAGTTTCCATCAGTTCTCAACGATATATGACGATAACCTAAAACAACAGAAAACAACAGAGATGTTCCCAGGCTGAGAGAAGGTATAGTTTCAATATTTAATAATATTTACAATTAGTTTTTGTTTGGATAGAAATTAGAGAAATAGTCTTCAAAGATAAATGAAGTAGAATAAAGGATATAACACGCATTCTTGTCATGTGACATCATTATAAGAAAAGTAATATACATTAGACTCGGCAATTCTTTGAAATTCATCAAATTAACTATTTTCTTTATTTATTTTTATGTATATGGAAAATCTAATTTGCCGTACATGTATAGAAGAAGAAAACTAAAATCTTATAATCTAAATATTCTGACTACCCGCTTGCAGACCATCCAGGGGTAGAATTCTCTGACCAATCAGTCGACCAGTTTCTTCATAGACTGCTATTCGTAGGATAGCGAGATCAGGCAAAACAACCTTCAAATTAAAACAAATTGCTTCATGAAATAGATTATACAAATTAAATAACATATTATTCTGGATAAATTGATGCAGATCACAGATACAGATTTAGTTAAAAATTATAAAAACTTGTGAAAGATAGTATGAAAATTATATAATTAATTAGATAACAAAGCAGAGAAAGATAAATAAATAATTGAACATCTAAAGTAAAATTATATTTTATTAACTGGCAAAGTCCATTTAATCGTGACTATCAAAATGGCCCCGACAAATTGGCCCTGACTATTAATTCTTAGGGTTAAGCTTCGGATTAGGGTTAGGATTAAAGTTAGATTTAGTGCTAAGGTTAAGTTTATGGTTAGTTACAATTATTAAATTAACTGAAGTGCCGTTTTGTTGGGTTAATGTATATGGGTCCGTTTCGTCAGGGTACCCTTGTTAATTATTGATATATGTTAGCATAAAACAAAGTTACAAACAAATATAAAGAGTTATAGTTAGCTAATACAAAGTTAGCAAACCTTTCTAAAAACAAACGGTTCTTCATTATAGATAGGATTGAGACCATTATTAGGAACAGTTCTTGTTCTGAATTCTTTCCTTATAGTATCAGTTGGTAGGCCGTACATATCAACTTCTACATAAGTACCCACTCTTTTATCTGATAGAAACTGGCCGGATATCACCTGAAAACAGTAGAATATAAAATAATATATTACATACATATGCACGATATAAGCAGTACTCTTGTATTGTACATATATTAAATATACAAAACTTATTGTACATATACTATACATATACAAACTTGTATAATCTTATAAAATCTTTCAAAATTATAAATGTTTAATAATAATTGTAATTTTAAAGCAGTACCTAACAATGCACATTTTATACCAAAAGAGCATTTTTATTTTGAACAGTTTTTAGCTTGAATTAAAATATTCACTATTCAAATGATTCAAATATGAATGAGCGGATATTCAATTGCTATAGCAAGTCTGAAAAATACTTTAGAAATAATCTCAAGTTTTGTATGATCATAAATGGTAGTGATATAATTTGCAAAACAATTCTACATAATCATATAAGAATGAACCATTATGAGACATAACCATTGTTTGTAATAAGTAATTCAATTCTAAATCTAAATCATAAGTTTGAAGAAAACCTGTATGCTACAATGAGCAGCTATGACTCCATCAACAGGACTTTCAGAAAATGGATCAAAACATTTATCTGGTCGACGCATGAAGTCTGGCTTCAAAAGATACCTGGTGGAAACACAGTTGAAATATAAATTTCTTCAGTTGAAATCAAGATTTCTTTAGTTAAAATCAAGATTTCTTTAGTTAAAATCAAGATTTCTTTAGTTAAAATCAAGATTTCTTTAGTTGAAATCAAGCTTTTCAAAGATTATATTAGATTATGTAAAAATATTAATTTACAATATTACTGTATATAAATTCAGGTATGATATAGATATTGTTAATAAGATAACAATATTTATATTATGCCTGAATTTATACACCGTAACATTATAAATTAATAATCATATATGAAATAATATCATAATGACGTATAACTAAACTTGAACTAAAAACTTACATTCTACCGAACATAGAATTTGACTAATAACACAATTATATTATTGTCATCTCTTAAGAAATAAAGAAATACTTACTATATCTTAATTAATAGAATCCCAACAGGAAATAAAAAATAATAACACCAATAGTAACAAAATATAATAAAATAAGATACGTGATAAAAAATTGATGTTGTTAATAATTATAATTGAACCCTTTAAAATGCATTATAGAAAAAATAAACATACCCACAATTGCCATTATATTCGCACTTTCCCTGATTAATTTGCATGGCAAGATCCGGCGTTTGAAAGTTTAAAGCAACCATCTGACAACCGGCGTTCCAAAATATCTACAATAATAAATATTTACAGTATTGAAATAAAATTCAGATTGATCAAGTAACACTGAAATCTGATGCTTACCTAATATGTATATTTTCTATGCACAAGCAATCTATTTCAATCTTATTAAGGATTATATACATAATATATAATAATGCATTTAACAAATAAATTATATAAGATTCTACAAACTCCACTCCCAATTTGTGTGCTGATTACATGCATGAAAACATGATATACAGTATTTTAATTTGTTTCAGTTGTTCTTTTAATAAAAAATATATTCAACACCAGTTTTAATACACCAAATAGAATTTAAAAACAGATCTTCAAGTTATATCATTACATTATTTCTATATTGCTAGTTTATAACATAATAATATCTTATTCGCGATAAATTTTATGTCCATAGACATTGAATATTGCAATTGAAATCAAGTTCGATTAATTAATTGTTAACCCTTTAATAATGAAAAAAAGTATAATTAAATTACTTCATATCTTGTTTATATGATTTATATTGAAATATAATATTGAAATGTTATAATACATATTATACTGAAATATATATATGTGAATAAATGCAAGAAATCAATAAAATTAGCATATAAATCGCTTCAATTATAAACTTAATTACGAAAGATATATAATAATATCAATTATTATTACTATTATAGCTAGTTATTACTACTATTTATTATACTGATTTAACTACAAAGAAAAAGAATCTAACCTGTGGCATATAATTACTAGAATCAACTCGACCCCCTTTGGGATATATTCGACTCATTTGTCTTTTGTTATAACTTCATATCATCAAGGATTATAATTCAAAGTTATTATATTATACTTCAATCAACATTATAAGGCATCAAATACTTTCATTAAATTGAGAAAAATTAATCAATTCAGTAAATAATCATAATGCAATGTTTAGTTGCGAAGAGATATTAGATATCACTGATGTTAGCATATAAATCACTTAAATTATCAACTTCATTACAAAAAATATAAAATAATATTCATATTATTAAATTTAGACTATTCAAAATCATAATTTCAAAAGTGAAATAAAATACAAGATATAGAATATAATAATTGTTAAGTTAGATTTAATAATAAAAGGATACTTGACAAATTCAATTGCATCAGTTTTTAGCAAACCAAGTCCAGCTGACTCATTGAACGAAGACATATAATAATGCACATTTTTCTCTGAAAAATCAAATCAAAACCCATATGAAGCTAAATCACAAATATATAAATAATTCAATTTATAACAATTCATTCATAATCAGTGTATATACAATTTATATTGTCCTTCTATAAGAATAGGCTGCAGCCTCATTACTTTGGGCTGCAGCCCAAGTAATAGGGGCTTACACAGGAATGTATTATATTTTCACAACTATCACACTGTAGTGTAATAACAATCTGACCATAAAATGCCCATTCGATGTATTCATCATAAAACCATTGCTTTTCTATATTATGTTGACCATTAAAAACCACATTCATTTAACACAAAGACACACAAACCTGCTGCTGCTGCAAATCCTGGAAACTTGACCGGTTGTGTGTAGTTGACCATGGCAGAGAGATAGGGATGAATATTTGTCGTAGCACCAGGATAGACGTACTCTTTCATCAGAGCTAATTCTTCTTCTTGTGTCAGTTGAGCTCCTTTTAGGTTTGACAGTTGATCCTCATCTGTGCTCGCTTCCTGGCAAATGAATTCAAAATATTTCTACTGATTCCTGTATGTTGAATCATCGTGTGAACTTAACATATAGGAATCAGTAAGATAAGTAGGTCCTACTAGTTCCTATATGGACTTAACACGTAGGATCTAAATCCATTTCAGTGAGACTTGCATTTTCTGGAATATCTAGTAAAATGATTAAACTTTGAATCAATATTTACTTAAGTCTTTAGGAATTTATCAATTGAGTCAAACTGTAATATATGCACCAGTTGGATAATCCTGAAGGAAGATAGATTCTCATTGTGTTGCGAGTCAAAGTGAAAAGTAAAAATAAGTTCTTAGATTAAAAGTCAAATTAAATCATTACATGATGTAATATGAATTAGACTAATGAAAAGTTTTCATAATAATGATATTTATTGTCAAACAGACCTTTTTATCTATGAGTTTTAAGCTTGCTTGTTTCTTGGCCATCAGTTCTTCCTCTTCGTCATCAATCTCTGGATGTGCATCTATATCGAGCTCTGATATAAATCATACAAATAAGTAAATAAAGTATAAAACTGGATAATGCAACAGTTTTAATTTGAAGATACAGTTTCTTACAGAATTATAAATTAAATCAAATTTGTATACAGTAGTCTTTAATTAAGAAGTATAATTTCCTTAAACCATTTTTTAAATATTCGGTATTATTCTTTAATATATTTATTTCTTTATTTGCAAATTTCAACTATAGTATAATAAATAATATGGACATTCTACAGACATATAAACAACTTTTGTAATTATAAAAGCAATTAAAAGTAACTTATAAAAAATAAACAAAATATAGATTAAATCAACTGACCAAGTTTTACGTGGGGTGCAATTGATTCTTCACTTGAGCTCGAGGCATTGTCATCATCTACAAGAAAAAATCTGTGTACATCAAATTCAAGTTTCATCACTCTTAAAATGTAAACTATAATTACAAAATTTGACTATAAGTTCATGCTCTGTTTACCTAGATAAACATACATATATATTTTCATACATACCTACGTACGTGCGTGCGTTCGTGCATGCGTGCATACATACACACATACATACATATATACATACATACCATTAGTAGGATCTAAATCCATATCAGTGAGATGAGATAATTCACTTGACTCCCCCCCATCACAAACTGATCTCTCTAGACCCTTAGAGAACAGCTCCAACTGACCTGGAACAACAAATCTTACTACAACATTCAATAAATTAACTGATATAATTTTAATTATAACTAAGTCAATCTAGTCATCTGCAACAATAGAGAGTAACAGATATGTAACGCAAGCTTTAATAATATCAACATATTCACGGATTATAAAGAACATTGAATTTATAATATTTTCAATAAATGATTTTCTCAAGTAAATTCATAAAAAGTAAAGTTTCTGCTTTTAAGTAAATACAGAAAAAATCAAGCATAGCGGGAAATTGCGTACAATAACTTACGTTTTTCAACTACTTGTTTGAGTCGTTTGTTCTTTATTAAAATCTTTCGCTTCAGCTGATTAGGGGAGGGTAAAGGCACGCCGGGCTCAAGCTGACAAAACAGAAAAATGTAAGTTCACTTTCAATACTAATTATGAAAATCATTAAAAGTATGTGATAAAGATACACCTTGAATTTAAAAAGAGTGGAAAAATTATGATTGACTGAATTGACTACAAAAAGTACTTAAAATTAATGTGTTTGTATACAAGTATATAAAAATTCATTTATACTAACTAACATTATGCAAAAAAAAATTAATTAAAGAATTGTAATGCAAAAAAATGAGACTTGATGTATAAACTTGATCTAGTAATTACAACACCCAGTATCATTTAACGGTGCATTGTGGCAATAACAATGCACTTATTTTACCTTAATCTCTATCTTAGCTTAAGCTCATAAGATTTAATTTGATTTCTAATACTTAAAGTAATAATCATACTTTTGTTTTTATATCACAAATAAGCAAACAGGCAATGTTCGACCAATAAATAAATATATTACCCCCTCCCCCCCCACCAGTTATTTACAGGTTTATACAATTCATTCACTAATTTCATAATTACTCTCATATGTAGTGTTATGCTTTTATACCCCCTACCAATGGTGTGCAAAAATATGTGACAAAGTACTCCTAATATAAATATAAATAACTAACATAATATAATCCTAATATAAGTACTCCTAATATAAATAACTCCTAATATAAAAATTGTAATATTTTTTCAAAGATAACTTCTCACCGGTACACCATCAATGGGTTTCTTCAGTAAATATTCACCAAAATAATCTTCACAATATTTGGCCATTTTCAACTGTTGAGTTTTACTAAAAACAACACCACAATTTCACTTCCATTATAAATATAAATAAAAGCTAGTGATAAATAGATTTAATTTGATTCAAAGACAGAGCAGTACAATAAAAATATTATAATCTAATGAATCGGACAAAAGTATTTAGCAATAATATATATCAGCGAGCAAAAAACAATTAATGAATGAGCAATAATGTACAGCTATAAAACAGAAAATATCACAAAAATAAGTCTTGAAAAGACTTTAATAATACAATAAGAATATAGTTTCAATTAAACTAATTTTAAACAGTAAAAGCAGATGCTATGTCAGCTTCTAGCTAATATTAAATCAAATTAGTCCTTGAAAGTAAATTTGAAAATAATAATAATTAGACAAATGACAATATTTTTTTAATTCTGGTATTTGAGAAATATTTAAATGGAAGAATATCAGCATTTTAAATACATTAGAAGAAAGTTTAAACTTTTTGAAAGTAAATAATTATTCATAATTATTCATACCTGCAATGATTTTCAAAGGACAACAAAACTGGATAGTCAGAAGTAACAAACGCAGTATCACGTATTGCTTTTATGACGTCCTGGTCAATGAAAATATTACATTATTTGTATTATATTATATAAATTGTAAATTTGGTATGAATAAGATTATGAGAACATTAAAAAACGTAAGAAATTATTTCAGCGAAGCATCAGTGATAGCAGTGGTGTAGTCGGGATTCACAAAAAGGCGTTTTTATTATTTTTCCCAGAAATTATGAGAAAGGTGATGATAATGAATGACACATTTTTTTAGGCTATCGCACAATTTTGTGTACAAATTTTTTTTCACTAAATCGTCACAAGGTGAGGTGGACATTTAACTAACAAGCACTAATATAATTAACAATACAAAAAAATACTTATAATTAAAAATTACTTATTACATTATAATTGTAGGGGGTTATGAACCATACAATTATAACTGCCATAACCCCTCTTGCCTATGCCAATAAATGATAGACATAAAGATTGAATGAATATTATTATATAAAAGAATTATCATCAAAGGTATCTAATTTTATATATGAACAAATTGTCCGTATGACTGGTTGATAACAAAGAGTACTAGCCTTCAGTAAAATATCTGTGCACATCGCTTTACCATGCGTTATTATTGGTTCTTGATCTTCATTCTTGCCATCCCAGCAATCCAACTCTACACATCTAGAAGAGAAGTTATATAAAACTGAGAATATTTTGTTGAGCTGATTACTTCTCATTCGTAACACTGCAAAGTAGTAACTATTGTATTGTAATTTAATGGAATTGCTATGTGACAATTGTAAAATGTTGCTACTACACATTAATGATTAACCTTTAAAATATTAACCATATACAATGATAATAATAAATATAACTTTTATATTATCAACAAATTAAGTAATTTTAATTACATCATAATAAAACATAAATACTGTCTCAAGATCAAATATGTTATTTAATAAGACCATTTAATATTAAAACCTAACTGTAACTACAAAATATATATTTAATTTATTCTATAAATTATCAAACATGTAATTTATATTTAAAATGACATTAACAATAATCAATATTTTACTTTTCACTTAAATAATTACAATTAATGCATGATCTGACAAAACGTATATAATAAAACAAATTAATTTCAATATTAAAATTTTACTCATTTCCATTAAAAAAATTACCAAATGGTAAAATCAAACCTGCATCCAGACAGCAAAACTTGTCGATACATTTCAACCGATGATTTCCCACCAAACTGTCGACCGGTAAGATACGTGTTATGAGACGAGTTGATATAGTAGTGCGCCATCGGTTGATCCATGTCCATGTAGATGTCTAGACGGTTTAAAAACACCGGTGCATTCTCGTCTGACATGAGATACCGACAGAAACCATCAACTGATATCTTTTCTGCGTTAAAACATTATATAAAATAATTTATAAATGATTAATTAATTAATTAGTCAATTAAACCATCAACCCGATATCTTTTCTGGATTAACACATTCGTTAAATATAATAATTAATTAATGATTAATTAATTAATGAGATTTAATTAATTGTAATTTTTAAATGAATAAGATAATATGTTAATATATCAATGTATAATATTCATGAAGTGAAATGATGTTGATATACAGAAAACGAATATTCATTAAAATGTTTTTTTGCATTAGGTCAATGATTAGATTAAAGATTAAAGATACAGTTTGATTAGGGTTATAATAGGATAAATTTATTGTGGAATTGACTCTATTGTCGTGATATAATAAATTGATTTACACATTTGATTACAATAGAAACAATTTAAATTTAAACTAAGCATTAGATACAAATAATTGAACAAAAACTTAATGTCCAGATTATTACAGCAAATTGCAGAACACAAAGTTTTACATTTACTTTTTGGGAACTTTTTGTGTACCTTTTAGTACTTTTTATTTGCTTGTTCCCTTATCTGATCACCCCCTCCCACCAAACAAATAAAAAAATTATTTTCTTGTTATCTGAATTGACTTTTAGACATTGATGATATTGTCTGACGATACACTCATACATATTATATTAGATTTTGCTTATTTACGTTCATAAATACACAAAATAGATGAGAAAACTAAGATATCAAATGTCGAATTACCTTGTGATTTATATTCTTCTGAAAACTCGTACATTTCAATAATCTGCCGAACTCGCTTTAAATCATAAAATGGAAAAAGTATTTCATTCAATCGCGGATCACGCTGTCCCTAAAAAAACGGATAAAATAAAATATATTATTTCAAGTAATTTATACAAACAAAGGTAAAATGCACAAAATAATGTACAGTGAATAAAATAATTATGTCATTGTTAATAACAGCACAGTAATTTTCAGTAAATTTACATACCACAGAAAGTAATTATAATTCCGTAGTTCGACTTTGCGCATCGAAGGATTAGTACTTTTTTCAGTTATTTAATATGATATTTATTAGAAAAAATACTGAACGCAGTAAGAAAAGATATTGAGAAAATTAAATGAAAATACTAATACTTTAATCATACTAATACTTAAATACTAATACTTAAATCATAAATACAGCTTAATATTTGCAAAAAACACTACTAAATATACACAATTGGGTTTAACTGTAAAAGAAAGATGACAGCAATAAAATACTTTTAAGGTTAATGCAATTATGACTTGAGGACTGAACCTCTACTATTACAATAATGAACCTTTAGAACAACAAATATTTTCAAATTTTGCAATATTAATAATACATTTAATCAACCAACCTCATTGAGAAACTCAACAAGACTATTGGCAGAGAGAAATGTTTTAGATCCGCTTCTAAAATCATAACAAAAATTCTTAGTAACATACAATCTTAAAAATTACCTGTTAAATGGGTAAAGATTATCATCAATCACTAATTAAGATACAAGACATACAAGGCCAGTTTCAGAAATTCTACATATGTACAGATTCTATATATGTGTAGCGATTTCTTGAAATTGTGTTAAATCACACAATGCTTTTACATTTTAGTAGCTTACATTACTACAAGCAGATGAAGTCCTAATAAAATAAAATAACATTGCGCCTACATAACACATTTTAACCACAAACTATGCTAAAATAAAAAAATTGTTAAATCAACTCCCTGGATTCAACTACTAGAATCAAAACATTGATTTTACATGTTTCTTTAATCTACATGTTTACTTTATCTATTAAATATAGCATCTAAGAGCTTTCCTTTTCATTTTGCATTGAAAATAGTAATGATCATTTTTAATTATGTTCACTAAAGTTTTGTACTTTATAAGAAATATGTGAAGTCAAGTATTGAGAAATAAATTGTAACTTACAACTTATGGAAAAGTTCTTCAATATCAGATCTAGGACAGATTTTATGATAGAGCTCATAAAACTTGTCAAATGTAAAAGATTCAGTTTCAATTTCATCATTCTGAGAGAATGAAAATATAATTACATACCATACATTGATGCGTATAGAATAAAAAAAGAAAAATTCTATAAAATTTCTAAAAATTCTGCATATAATTTTTTTCTTAAAATCATAATTTCTATTCTATTAAATTGTAAAATGCTACAATTAACAATAGCACAATATGAACTTAACAATAGTCTAAGAAAGACAAAATAGAATGATAACTTATTCCTTGAAAATGTTTATTAAAATTTAGACTCAATTAAGTTTTAGTAGATCTGAAACAACAAGCCAACTTCATATACTTTAATTATAATTATAAGTAATCCAGACACAAAATTCTGGATACAGTATTAATGATATTACAACAACAATTATGAGACTTAATTAAAAAGAGATTATTTATAACCTTTCCGCTTGAAAAGCCCAAATCTTTGAGACATTGCATCACCATCTTCTCTGTCTTTCCAGAAGCAAACGTTCTGGTTATGCTGATTAGAAACAAGTTCAGTATTTCATGCATAGAGATTAAGAACTGGCATTACAAATTGCAAGTTAGTGAATTACAATGCGTTTTTTATTTATGATATCTTTGTTTCCGTTCATTTTAAGCTTATATGGACCATTGTAGTACTCTTACAAAGCAATTGAGATATATTTGAAATACATTGATGACAATAATAAATTAAAAAATCTACATAAATAAATATATATTTGTTTTGTTGCGCAATTTTTAGTGCAAATGTATAATCTCTTTGTATAAACTTTCTTTAAAAAATATTTGTATAAATTCTCTTCAAATACCAAGATAAAAAAGAATCCTAACAATACTTTTATAAGAGGCAATAAATATTACATAAGTTCACATTTTAGCAGCGGATATTGTTTCTCATTGTACTTGATATTGTAATTGAATGATAATTGTTACCATTATTGCATTAATACATCAAATTACGAACAAAAAACATAACGCAATCACTGCAATCTAAATTTTCAATGACATAATAAATATCCCCAATTCAAAAAATAATAATAATGGTTATGTATTCTTTGCTCTCTCTGTAAAATAATTGCATCGTACATAGAAATTATTACATCGTCTAGTAATAGGACAGCAATGTAATACTGAGATGTAATCTTGGAAGTTTACTGCATTTACCTTCGAACTGGAATCTTTCCACTTGGGTTCACCATAAAACACAACTTCATCCAACTGAAATATTAAAATTTATTTAAAGTATTGGTTTTAATCTCTCTGTTGCGAGAATACTAACCAACTGGTGATAAATTAAAATTACAGCATCAATTAAATAGACAAATATACACATGTATAAAATAATAAATGAATAATTATAATAAACTAATTTAATATTCAATCTAGTATTTTGTGATATTAGTTATTATCTCATAACTAATATCACAAAAGCTGAAAGTTAACAAGTTAAATGTAATATCTTTGATTCCACATAAAGTAAATATCTAAACAATACCAAATTTATAAAAAAATTAACATGTTTTATACATTTATATATTTTTAAACAATTATTTATATATTTAAACTTACTGTTTCTTTAGACATGTCATTGGACAGACATTATTTGCTTTGAAATTGTGTGTAATTTTACAAAGGCCTTGAATCCAAGTCTAAAACAATACCAAAATAAATTTATGCTTTAAAAACATTATTTATGATCAAGAATTGTTTTAACAATGTACCTGTATATAACTTCATGAAAACTGAACTTTTTATTATTCAGCTTTTTCCTGAAGCTAAGTGAATTATTGATAAAACAATTCTTGTGTGAAGTCCTTTGGTCTGCTATACAGAGCATTGCTATCGAGTCAATCATTATTAGTATCAGACAGCAATGTACACAGACAAGAGAGAAAACTGGTTATAGGGGGTTCAGAGAAGAAAAAAATTGTTGAGGGGTGAGGGGCAACGAAAAATATAGTGATCTCTTTTATCATTTCATTGATTTTTAATTTATTTAATTTATTTTTTAAATCAACATGGATTCAAACTAGATATTTTTCTCGATGGTTGATGACATAATAATTTTTGTCAAACATTTAATAAGTCAAAAGCGGCTCTTAGAATATCGTGGGGAAGGGGGAGATCCCGCGATCCCTATCCCTCTAAATCCTTCCTTTTTGAAGAGACACAGGGCAGAGAGAGAGAGAGAGAGAGTCAAGAACAGAAAGAAGCAAAGACAAAGACACAATAAATGACACAGAAAGTAACAGAAGATACTTGAAAGAGAAAGAAAAAGTTAGAATACAAGTAATATTTTAAAAAATATGAAAGAAGAACTAAACAAATTGAGAAGAATTAAAGAAAGGAATAAGAAAAGTTAATAAGGATGCACTACTATTATACTTAAGTAGAGAATAATGAACTTATTATTTCATAATCTGTTTACATCCATCAAATTGTAACTGTCGATTGAAAAAAGATATTCTGAGTTTTTGTCAATTTTTCCAAAATTCTAAACAGTTCTGTAAAAAATTCTCTCAGGATCATTATATAAAGAGACTAAATAATAGGGAAGCGTGTGATTTATTGCCAATAGCAGAATCTGAACACACAGTATGAGCGATCCACTAAATGGCAAGCAAACAATCAACTTCATTATCACTACTAAACCAACAAACCCCCAAAAAACAATCCGGAGTCCTAAGTGCTTATTTACAATCTGTCACCACTACAACGCTGCGATAATATGACAGGCCTTCTAACATTGAATTTGCGCTGGAGCAGCGACAGATTGTGTAGACTAGTCTCAAGCACAAGCGATAGACAAATCATCTGCATTTTTCTTTTATAGTAAAATCTGGCAATGTCAACATTAGCACTCACAGAGTAGCCCCCTGGGGTGATATACTGTACGATATCAGACATTTATTTCCTGAATATATTAATACAATCTACATGGACCAACATCCTTAGAAAAATTATTGAATATCTATGGGGAGAAATAAATACACTGCAAAAAACAGCAAATAATCTAGAAAATATGAAACGATTGAATAACATTACTAAAAAGCTGCATTTAACGATTAATAAAAAAATTAAAACTATTGTTCATTTGTCATGAATTGGGTTGATAAAGAAAACATTTTGACGATCATATTTACTACTTATTACAGTTATATTTATTAATAAGATCTGATAAATCTTCCAAATTAGTTCAGAAATCTGAAAACAACTCCTGGCTAAAATTTCTAGCAATTTGAGTTATTTATTAAGCAAAGAAATATTTGAAATTTGTTTTCTAATTATACTTTCCAATAATCTACGCAATTTAGACCAAAAAGTGCACTGAAGCTCACAAGAAATTGCCCACAGTAAAAAGGCCACAGTCATAAATGCACACATAAAAAATGCACTCACTAACAGTGGTTCAAATGGACAAAAATACATATAAAAATATCCCAAATGTTAAATTTTGTACAGCAAAATGCCCCTATAGAAAAAACCTTTCAAAAAAATTAATACTAACCCTAGTACAGACGATAAAACTTAAATGATAACTTTATCAATAAAATCACGCTAGCACTATAGCACTAAGGCCCTAATTTGTTCTAACATAAGCCCTAACCCTGAAACTCTGTGTAGTTTTTCCTAAGACGTTTTTTTTTCTATGTACGGTTTTTTCAATATGAGCTTTGTCTGTATGAAATTTTTTCCAAACGAAAAAATTCCTATATTTCTTTTGTGTAAGTATTTAACTGAGGTTTTTTTGCTGTGTGCAATTTATATCTATAGTTTTGTCATGCATGCTCCTTTCCAGCTACAATTCTACTTAGAGCACATTATTATTTTTCAAATAAAATAAACTATCCTGAAAATTTTCAGACATTTAAAATTAATTGAATTAATTAAACACACAGTGTATCAAATGACACACATCTTATACACAGCTTAAACACATCTTAAACACATACTAATTACATGTGATCCAGCCCTTTATGAATTAGATAAACAAGTCAATAAATATATTATAGAGGCATGTTAGAAACCTTTGCAATGCTGTCATTTGGAGCAACAAAGTTATTATAGCTGATGTTGACAAGGTCAAGGCCAGAGCAGACGGTCACTGTCCTAGTATCCAAGGGACCAGTGCCCCGCCCACGTGACTCAATATCATACGTCATCTTTGGGTCCTATGGATAAAATATACGAAATTTGATTTTGCTCTAAAATTTTCGTCTCAATTTTTTCCCTAGATGACATATTACTGGTGCTGTTTCTGCCGGATTTTGACGCCAGCCATTTTTTGTTTTGTTTTGCTATTGTTTGTTTTGGTTGTTTATTTATATTGTTATGTTTTTACTTAACAATGGTATTAATAAAGATATTAATTATATATCAACTGGAAGATACAAACCCTGGGTGAGCCTCCTTCACGAATGTCACTGACTTGAGAACAGTCAATCACTTGACCTTCCTAGAAATAAAAACAAATTATTTACTCAAATATAGATAGCTCATTGCGACACACCAGCATAAACAAAGCTATTTTAGCCGATTCGATTTGTAATATAACATCAATATTGAATGATCACAAAATAAAATCAATCATATTGTGAACAGAAACAAGTGATGAGTGAACATCTGGCTCTTAACACAGTGTGTTATACTCTTTCCTCGTGATTAATGATTGTTGGACCCAGAATATTATATTATTTTATTCATAGTGTAACGTTTCTGGTTTATTTAATATTTACATGCAATGATTATTGTATTATATTATAGCAAGTAATTTTGAGTTTATCATTAAAGCATGCCCTTTATTATTAAGGGTTCTTAAACCTGATGTTGCTTACTCAATCATTGCACTAAAAGTATTATAATGTAACGTTTAAATTTTAATTTATCAAGATTTGTTATAACAACTCTATAATATATTAGTGATACAAAATGCATATTCTATAGTAATTTTAACACATCGTATTTTTACACAATAACATACATGAACAATACACATGTAGGCATATTCTTAAACAATTAACCATATTGCGACGATAGGATCAATCAAATTTCGTTTAAAATAAATATTTTTTTTATTCAAGTGAATGACATATTTTTATTACTAAAGTCATTGATTCCAATTTAATAATACTTTTTCAACTTGAGAAAAATTGCTACAAGTTTTATACATTATATAATTACATACGGTAGAGTCTGAGTAGACTTAGAGAAAATTTTTAGTAAAACCAGACTTTAAAAGATTTACTTCTGAATATAACATATTTCATTTAAATAATTAATAGCCTCTAGGTCGTTGAGTTTTCAAAAAGAAATCTGATTCTTTACAAACAATAATAATTCATTTATCACGAAGAAAATTCTCAAAAGGAAACTGCTTATTGTATTAAATCCATTCATCAGTATCAAATTACAAAAGAATAACTAATAAATATCATCATTAGACAAGATCTAATCAAGTAGATAACAAAATATTTCACCCGATTCAATTTTGTAACAATATTTTTTTATTAAAGGCCAATTTATAAAAAACATAAGATTACTTTACAATAAACTTAGGTTTATTGTATTTAATTCTTTACTGTGCATTTAATGGAACTTCAAGAAATATTACATTGATTTGGATGTAATATTCTAGATAATATTCTGCCTTGCTGCTGTTATAAAACATGACAAATTTATTATAAATTTGTTTAATATAACCTTCTATATAAATTACGTAATCGAATTCTCACACAAGTTTAATCCTAACCATTCAAATAATTGAATTTATGGTTTAATAATAATTAGAATTTATCATCAGTCAATTAATGTCTATATATGCCATAGCATATATACCAAGCCATATATTTCTATTTATTTGTATGCAGAATTAGCTTATGATTTATCTTTTTATGGTTTAATATTATGGTTTAATTTCTTTACAAATTACAGTATGTAAAACAAGTTGTACTATTTGTACAACGTGTTAATACAACTTAATACATTTTTATTGTATTTCATGCTTAGTATTTTATGCATACAGATTCCTTATAACTGTATATCGTGATATTATTAGGAAAAATTCAGCAGGCGATTATTGTATGCACGTCAGTTAGAAAGAAATAAAAATTATATCGTCTAATTATAAGGGAAAAACCACTTGTTGCAAATGTAATTTGCAACAATTGGTAATTTTCAATTAAATGATAAAAATAATAATAAATAATTAAAATAAATATTTATTACTTTCATATCCAATTTAAGGACTCTATATGCTGCAAAAAACAGTGCAAATGTTTACGCTTAGTGTTTGTATATTGATGATGACATTTACTACAAAAATATTGAATTTTTCAAAACAAGCTTGTTTATCAAGATATTTGATTAATTTTAAAAATTGATTCAATTGATTTTTTACTTATGGCCTATATTGTAATGTACAGATGACATATATATATATAACAAGTATGAAATCGGTCTTTCATTAAATTATATCACCAAATATATTTAAATTACAGAAAACTAAAGAATAAATATATAAGATTTCAAAAATTCGTTACATTACAATATAATCTATGAGCTTTTTTATAATGAGCTTTTAAGATTTTGGTATGCCGCACTGATCCAATATTAATGTTTAATATCTAATCATAATCCTTTTCCCAACCCTAACTAAAAGAAACATCAAAGAAACGCCCGAAGTACCAACCTAATGTCAATATAACCAACGATCATCGTAGTAGAATCATTTTACTGCATTTCACCAATTGGCGAATCAAGAAATATAACCAGGGAGAAGAAGAGAAAAAAGTTTTACGACAATTATATCTAAAATATATTAAAAGAACCTTTTACCTAAGTACATAAGTTAGAGAAAAAGACTATCTATCTATAATAAAACATCTTATAAGACATCGTATATAAGACATCATAATTTATACTATGTCTAATAAAACATCTTGTACGATGTCTTAGCGAAAATCGTATAGTCTAATAGGGACATAACATTTCAATAGTGCGAGGGTTGGGCAACAAGTATTAAAAATAATGCATTTTTACTCTTTTTCTCATTCTTCAAACACTAAATGAGAGGATCGATCCACTGTGTCCCAATCTCAGAAACCACAATTATTTACACACAAACTCAGCTGCAAATTAGTTTCTATTTATTTGCACAAACCGAGGAAGCAAACTGACTTTTTGTAAAAGTTCTTTGAGTGTAAATACTAGAACTGCAAAGTACACTAAAAACTGATCTGCCTCCGGACTAAACAAAATGAAAGCGAAAATATAATGACTCTTTTCGATTTCTTTGAAAAATCTCAAGTTTTTTATTTAGTAAGTCAATTCAATGTGTAGACAAATATTGCACATAATATTGGTAGGTGCAACTATAGGACATCATTAAAATGTCATTTGCAACTCAATTGATTTGGAATATTGTACTTGAAAGTCAATTAACATTCAGTTTTATATTTAGATATTTGATATTTAGAAAAACGATATTATAAATAAAGATAAGTAAAATTTATAGACTTGTACTACGTACATTACAATCCTAAATCTCTCATTATAACTATTTAAAAAAGGAATATTTGTAACGTATGTAAAATTATGAAAATCAACACCGATGATATTTTTAAATATTTAAATTCATTAATTCCATCTTAATTTTGACTTTATTTCCATTTCATATGGAAATTAGTTTCCATTTACATTCAGTTTGCAGCGTGAGGGAACCCACTGCAAAACTATTCATTATTTACACATTTTTAAATAAAATATTTGAAATACTTAACGTGGGAATAGATTAATCTCTATAACCTCATAATATAAATCTGCAACTGCTTGTAAATTCATGCAGAAATTAATATATCAATGCTTCATTTAATTGCAGAATATTTAAGAACTAAAACACTGTCATAATTTGGTTATTTATATTCAACTAAAGAAAAAATAAAAAGGTATCTACTTAAGTCCCATGAGCTTAGCCATATTACAAGTCTCTACAAATATAAAACGTCATTAATAACATTCTCAGAGAAGAAAAAGAAGAAGAAGAGCAGAGTCAATGTCCATCGTTGACCAATTTGCAACAAAAAGCAATCAAGCAACGATAATAGCAAGTCGTAACACATTTATATTCCTATCTTCTTTTATAGCCTTGAGCGGCTTAGACGAATTAAATGATATTTCAGATAGATATGCCTTCAATGCAATAGTTTCTAGACTATTAGATTAGAATTGTAATACTATGGAACAATTCAGTAATGAATTTCAATTATTTTTTCCTAATTTGTTTTGTGATGAGAGGTAACAAAGT
Organism: Oconnorella tubifera; assembly: GCA_034700105.1. Taxonomy (NCBI): domain Eukaryota; kingdom Metazoa; phylum Annelida; class Clitellata; order Enchytraeida; family Enchytraeidae; genus Oconnorella; species Oconnorella tubifera. The sequence continues at coordinate 4,873 of JAQIXG010001047.1, read as the reverse complement.
TTCAAGAGCTCATGACTCTGGCCCTTTTGTAGAGGGAAATAAATTACACGAGCAGGAAAGTAAAGTAAAAATGAACTAATGTAACACGTTGCGTAATATATATATATATATATCTTTTATTCGCTCAAAAGCAGTACAAACATAATAAAGTGAAAAATAAATAAGTAAATATAAATATGCAATATAGCGTCGCATCAATTCAATTAATATATAAAACATTCAAAAATCAAAATAATGTTCAAACAGTCAAATATCACAAAATCCAAATTAGAATATAGTCGACTCAAAATAGGAAAACATACTTTTCTTAAAATTAACATTTGAATTCAAATAAGAAAACCCATACCGATTACAAATAGCAATAAATTCATCATTAATGATATTATTTAAGTCGTACAGAGGATGATTTCTGTTTTGTTTTATCTTATTTAAAAAATTCAACTTTTTTACATCAACAGCGAGACGCAAAGGTAAGTAACCCATGTAAAATTGACATTGTGAAATTACTTGCTTATCAAAAGAATTAAAAACTTTGCAAAGGCCTGAAAGTAAGCATTTTCTAAACTTTTCAAAGTTTTTTCATTTTTCATGCTTTCAGTTGCATATAAAAGATTAGATGTACAAAACGAATCGACCAGTGAACAAGTTACAGTAATCAGTCACTTTTTACAGTAACTGAATAAAAAATTGACTCTTTTGTAATAAACTGGATGAATGAGTTAATAAATTACAAAACATGAGGATAGACTTGTAAACCAGTATCATAATTATTATAAACCTAATATTGGGGAGAAAAAATTAACCATCAATTAGAATTTTCTCAGAAGGCAATGATGGATCACTGGATAAATGTATCAGAGACTCACAAAGTTTTCTATGAAATAATACTAATATTAGTATATTTATATACTAATACTCAGTTGGATGCAACTAATTTAATATCATCATAAACATCATCATCATTGGCTTTGTATATCATCACAAAGCATCAAGAATCATAATCATCATTATTCCAGCAGAGTGCTGAAGAAGCATAAATATTCTATAATACTCAGCCCCAATTTAGCCATTACAAAATACTATTAAAAGTGGAAGCTGGCAATGAATAAGCTATGAAATTATAGACTGCATTAAGTAATGATAAATCAAGCAAAGTCAATGCAGCCTCGTTGAGAGACATAATCACGTTCTATGTAGAAGGATTCGCTAATCTAGATAATAAACATTCTGTAATATCATTAGAAATGGTATAAATCAAGTGAATAATACCAGAAGGAATGGATTATGTGCTGCATAATTGAATTCAATTAGTAAAACTGAAAATGGATGCAACTTTATGCAAGAAATATTCCTAAAATAGAATTGCAGTTTTGATTATTCATAAATTCTACAAATTCACGTCTACTTGACCTGAATTTGTAAAAGTTCCATTGAAATTTGAAATAATTTCGCTGTAGTAGAATACCCAAGCAGCTATAAATATAATTTAATTAATTCATTAAATTATTATTTAATATACAAACAGCTATATTATCATATAAACTTAATACAATCTGTAACACTCTCATGCAAATTATCATCATGATCTCATTTTCTCAAGCATTCTGAATTGTTTTTATTATATTTTAATTATTTAAATATGGCTTGGATTATACTATAGATTCAAGCAGCATTAACAGCAGAACAATAATACAAAATTTCATATTAATGGACGCATTAAATGAATATAATTTTTCTGGTACCCCGGCAAAATGGCCCCAAATACATTAACACGACAAAACGGCTCAATCAATAACTCAGTCAATAATTCATTCAATAACCCTAACCCAAACAAACTCTAAACTTATCCCAAATCCTAGCACTAACCCTTGCTTCAATCCAAACCCTGACCCGTATCGTAACTCCAACCATAACCCTAAGAATTAGCAGTCGGGGCTCATTTGTCGAGGTTCAAATTTTTCTGCAGAAATTATATTAGGCTAAATACTATGCGCTGTTTACTAAAGTGGTTACAGATATAAATAATTTTCTGTAAATTACCTTCCCTTCGCTCTTCCAGTAAATAAAGAATCCAAATTCATCGACACGAACTCTGCAGTTCGGTTCATACACTCCAGTCTCCTGCAAATATCAAAGTTCAATATTTCAATGAACTATCCGCTTTATAATATCAGATGATAACATATTAAATAATTAAAATCACAAATTCTGACAGGAAAGATCCAAAAATATCTAAAACTAAAAATCATAAAAAATATCAAAGAAAAATATCAAATAAAAATATCAAAAGAGAAATTTCAGTCAATTTTAAAACTCCATATAGATATAATTAGATATATTTATAATTTACAATCCTAACTATTAGTTAACGTTAAACATCTATCCATAAGATCGAAACTACATTAATAAGAAGAAAATAATCGGGATATTAATAAACACATTAAATTTATATAATTTAATTACCTCATTTATTCACATAATTTTATTGGTTTCTCAATTATAAAAACTTCAGTATCTGATTTGAACACTGAAAATAAATATAGCGTTTTAAGACTGCAGAAAAGTTTAAAACTGAAATTATTGTAGCATTATAGAATAATGATACAATAATCTTTGTATCATTATCATCACGAATGATAATGATACAAAGCTAACGTTATATGACTGGATTGTGATAATAACGAATCACGCGATATATCGAAACAATGATATTATAGCGTGTCAGTAAAGACGCTAAATATAATCGAATAAAATTGCATTCTTTGTTACAGCCTTAGCACCATTATCTAATTAAATCAAAGCTGAAAATTGAGCTCAATCTTGGAAATAGAAAAAATGTATAGATCTATTATAATAATTACAGACTCTAAGTAATTAATCAAAGTAACTGAGGCTGACAATTACAATGTTTATAAGCCTCCACATAATTATGAATGTATACATTAGTAACATTACTATGCATTATGTGTATACATGCCTATAAAATGTACACTATTGTATACTAACTAAAGCATACAGTGTATGCAGACAATTACATACATGCTTCATTAGAAATTCACACCATTACTTTACTTGCAATGAGATTTATAATAGAGCAACTACCCTAGCGAGCATTGCACAAACTAGAGAGAAGGGGGGGGGGCGTGATTTATGAGCAATCAAATCAGTGCAGGCTCGTTCCATTATTCCGCGGACAGACATAAAAAGATAATGATGTGTTGTTATACGAGTGGGTTCACTGATCAGTACAATGCTACAGACTCTGATTGACATTTATGCTTGTATACTCAATGCTAGGAATCCCATAGGCTTATACTATAGCCATTTGTTATAATTTTAATATCTTCATTCAGATCAACTTACAAATAAAATAGGTTTATATAAAACAGGCGAAGGTTTAATTAATTTAAAAGTAAGTATTTATAAGATACTTCAAAGTCAGTAGCAGACATTTTACTGAATAAATAAAATGATTAGGTCTCTCTGTCTTTACAGTGTTGTAAGTATGCTTTATCACATCATTTTACAACATTTAAATTGTCAAATAATTTAAAATCGACAATTTAAACAAAAGACATTGTAATAAATATAACATCCTTAAATATCAATAGACAAATTGAACCTTTTAAATTCATCGATCCATAGAGAAAATATCACAGCAACAATATCAACAACAAAAGATTGTTATCAATATCAAAAACATATCATAAATATATCAAATAATATCAAAAACTATTGACAAAAATATAATGCAATATGCAAAACAAGCAATGAATAAAAGCAATGAACAAACCTCCTCCCATCTATCTAAGTATGATCCAACGAGGAGGAACTCTGGAACTGGTATCTGCCACTGGAAGTCAAACTGTTTCGCCATTATTCCTCTTGTAAATATTATTTGATGTCAGCGACCTTGAAGAGAGATATTTCTAATCCAATGACCTTGAAAATAAATATGGTTAATCCAAATGACCTTGACAAGAAGTATTGCTCATCCAAATGACCTCGAAGATAAATATAGTATATCCAAATGACCTTGAAGAGAAAGAACTATTCTTTATCAAAATGACCTTGAAGAAAAAGTACTATTAATCTTGATAATCTTTAAGGGCAAATATCGCTAATACCATCAACCTTGAAAAAGTATTCTTAATCCAAATGACCTTGAAAATAAACTATTCTATTCCAACTGACCTTATAAAGAAACTGTTGTTAATCTCCACGACCTTCAAGTCGACTAGAGTTGCACTCCATTAATTCCATAACAAGAAAACGACGAAAATAGAAAAAAATTTGAAAGAGTCGAGAGTTGCTTTGACAAGCTGCAAGCGAGCTTGAAATCAGTGGTTAAGTTCCAAGCGTCATCTAGTTTGCAGATTGACGCCGCGAATGTATCGCTCGTTCATTTATAATCATTTCTCGTCTAATCCCCTGCGACGGTTGACCGGTCCATCGTTCACCGAGTACCGAACCCTGACGGAATTAACAGTACAGAAAGAAATACAGTTCATGAAACATTTGAGAAAAATGTTTATGCTAAACATCTGAGAATCTGCAACGCGGTAAAACGTCCAGTTGTTCCCGGGTGAATAGAGAAAGAGTAATCTTTGAATGAAGAAAACTCGAATAAAAATAAGGTTTATGGAAGAATCTATATATAGAAATAGAAGGAAATAAATGGAGAGAGAAAGACGATAAAGCTTGAATATGATTTAGTTTTTAAGATTAAATCATATAAATTTAAAATAAATACCTAAAATTTACAATATTATAATCCTTTTAAATAATAACTTACAAAATAATTGTCCATTCAACAAACATTGATTATAATATAATTTTAATGCTCATATGCAAAGAGAATCTGTAAACCTAC